>OMOV01088584.1:0-12291 GCA_900312565.1 Beryx splendens | reverse complement strand
TCCGATCTTGAACAGTAAGATAAGGAATGGGTATCAACAGAGTAAGAATGATGTTAATCTTGCAGCTTCACTGGAAAGTAACCTGTTTAGAGTCGTACATTTTATCCCGGTTACCAGCAGCAGAATTATCAGCAGCAGCACCAGGACGCCATACAGGACATACACCACTCTGCTCCTCACACCTAGGACAATTCACAGAAAGAATTAGAGAAGGTGACAGCTGATCCACACATCATGCTTTTGCTGCAGATTTTACCTCCCTGTGGAGTGATTCTCTGCTCGACGCTGTTCGAGGATCCAAACTCGTGATACTCAGGGGACTCCATTACTGACAGAGATCAGTTTCTTTTGGAAAAGGACTTTGGACCATTTAATGCAATTAATGCAACTCTACAAACTGTTATTCTTCCCAGCTGTAATGCGGTCACTTGCAATCTGAAAAAGAAAAGGTTAGGATTCATTATAAATGTTCAATCCATACTCATTTTGTGATTACTTAATGCAACTGCAGTTAAATGTTCCTTGTAGGTTTAAAGGCCAAACATGTTAAATATTAACGGCTCAATAAATAGAGCAGACATCTGTCATGCCATATATTAAACAGACATTAGAAATTACTTTTTTTGCAAATTCAGTCGACAAATTCCAAGTTAGGTCGACCAAATTTTGACTTAATTTGAAATGATGTTATTATGATATCTTCTACTCGGTATAGTATACTGATTGTGCTTTGTGTCATTTGCACGTGTAACTCACATACAGTTAAAACATGGGAAACCTACTATACAGTTATAATGAAATACCACATGTTGACAATAGAGATTGCAAAGACATTTGAAAAATAAAGACACGTCACTTACCTCCCTTTCAACCAAACTATTTCTGAATTTCTTTGCTTTGTGTCTGACCATGAGATCACAGAAAGTCCTCCCATTTAAAGGGGAATACTACTGAATTTCGGCTTTAGGAAATGTTATTCCTATGCCTAGAATAAAGAATCCGGTATTAATAATCCTTTTCTACTGTCCCCCATAACCAGAAACAGGAGGAAGTGTTTGTCCCACTCCCTAATGCATGGATTGATCTTAATAAAGGATTAACTGGCAAGATGGAAAAGGAAACTGAGAATCCAGGATGATTTTCTGTTAATGTAAAAGTTCCAACACAAAATCACACAAAAACAGTTTCCTGGTTATTGTGAAAAGGCCAACTTCCTTCTGGGAATTAGTATGAGAGCCCAGATTAGTCTTGTTTCTCAGATTCTAGCTCTGAGAAAGTTGCTCATAGTCATAAATACTAATTTGAGTGTCCTAGGCTGCACCACATCTGACAATATCAGCAATATTAGCCTAAAAGGGTGGAAACTTCACACTGTGAGATAAAGATGAAAGAAGATTGAAGATTTACAGTATTCCATTAACCAATAGGCCTACACTGGATCTGATGTAGCTGTCTTTTGTGCACACCCTGAAATCAAACATGCTGCTTCGCCTGCTTCACGGTCCCTTACCACGTCCTTTGTACCTGCAGCCTTGAACATCTAACACATCTAACACACACTGCAACACTTGGATTTTATACACCAGTCACCATATAGCAACATCTGTACTCATATGCCTCTCATATTCCTTGCTGACTAACACGCAAAAACTGTGATTGTTATGATGAAATGCTTGAATTGCTTTGCATCACTTTATTTTACTGTTACTGTTATGACAGCAATATTTAAATTTTAATTCTGAATGCCACAATTACAACATGTGGTAGGCTACTTCACCCTGTACATTCTTGCACTTGTTGTGCTTTTTGGTTTTCGTGGTTTTGTAGTTCTAGTTTTTGCTGTGCACTTGCGTGTGGTGAAATGACAACAAACAACATTTTAATTTACTTGACTTGAACTGAGCTGCATTGAACTGGAGAGTTTCCACCAAGCCTTTCGGTAGATAATGGTCATGTCGCTAGGTGGCAACATGACCATAAACCCCAAGATAAACCCCCCATGTGATCTCACCACACAGCGCTATTTCCGGTCTCTGCGTCAGACAGCGAAAAGGAAAATGGCGGCTTTCGGACGGATCTCTCAAGCGCTGCTGCGGTCTTCTTTGACCCAGACGAGGCGTCAGCTCTCTGCTGCCGCCGCCCATGGCGAGCAGGCAGGTAATTCTGCCATTTTATTATAAGTCACTTTTGTAAATCTTTAAATTATGATTTACACCAACGTGTTTTGTTTTGACAGTGACCTTGTTGAGCTAGCTAGCATTAGCATTAGCTTGCCGGCTAACATCCTTGAGAGGACAGCTAGCTACAGTAACGTTAACGTTAGCACGTTAAGAAGCTGACCAAAACATTAGCTTTCTGTCCTTCTTCCTTGTTAGCAAGGGTAGTTCCAATCGAATTAATAATCCAAACAATGCTATTTATATGGCTTAGTTCTTAATGGGCTGTTGTGTTACTCACATGACCTAAATATTGCAGCCACATCATGAACAACATTGCTTGAAAGCTAACGTCAGAGCAGTAGAAACCTGAGCTATATGTGCTGCAATGTTTATGTACAGTCTTTCTTACTGTATTTAAACTCCAGTTACAAATCTGGCAGTTTGATGTCGCCTTGGCTATCGGCAAATGTAAACTAAACGGGTACCCACATCATGGCTTGGGATCTTGTAGAGGTCGTTAGGGTCGTGTGGTATATTCGGCATAGATCAGTGGTGTCCAACCATGTGCCATAAGGTTTTCATCCCAACCAAAGACTACAGCAGGTGATTTCACTGATTGGCTGCTCTCTCTGGTTTAAGGTGTGCTAATCACTCTTGGCCCTCCATGGCACATGATTGGACACCACTGGCCTAGATTTCAATTAACTACCCATTTAGGTTTAAGTACCTTTGCCCATAACCAAGGCCACATTAAAGGTTTTTACCAGTTTTAAATAAGATTTTGACGTTTTCTCCTTATAAGAGAGAATGACGTGTATCCAGGCCAATTCTTGTCAAGTCTTTTTTGTTGCAGTCATACATTGTTTGCTTGAACTCGCACATCTAAATGTGGTATACAGTAGCACCCTCAGATTCAAATACGGAAGTGTCCCATACACTCTGAGGTGTTATTAACCCCCCATCTCCGCTAGTGTCTGTGCTCTATTAATGGTCTGCTGTTGTCTTGATAGCCTGCCCTGTCTAGGCTGGAATGATGCCTCTTGCTCCATAGCAGTTCTGCAAATACCACACAAGAACTTTGAACTGATACTATTACAGCCTTTCCCCAGACTGCATGTCAGCTGCCCTGTGCCATTTCAAAATCAAACCTCGTCTGACTCTCACTGCCACTGAATTCTTTTGAATAACACGCCTTTAGTGTGATGTGTCATAAGCCGTCCAGAAGTAGAGTCTGGCTGGCAAACCACTACCTTGTAGCTCAGGAAAGGTTGTTTTTATTAGAATGCAGCATTCTAGGAAGAGGCGTCACTAAATGCTGAACAGGCACAAAGAAAACGGCAATATGTTCAACATCAGTAATAGAGCAGTGATGTTAGATGGATGCAATATGAAGAATACTGTCACATTTATCTTTTCCAGTTCATTCTCTAGTAAACTGTAGATCAGTGTGCAGGGCAAAACGTTTCTTTGTTGTCTCTAGAGCATATATTGTACAAATGTCTTGACAGTAGTGACACTGACAGCCACATGTTGATGTATGTTCGGTTCACCAACAACCAAATTACCTGGTTTGGATGGAAATGTACAGGTGGGAGATGAATGTCTGGCCTGCTGGCATGTTTTTCCTGCAGAGCCCTGCCTCTGCATGTGTATCCTTAAGGATAATATATTTCAGTTTTGTAACTTAGCTTATTTAATGGAAGAAATTTACTGTGCAGCTGAATAAGAGTGTCCAAAAGTCAGCAAGTGTAGCTACTTTGTCTTACAGTACTTTGCTAGCTACGATTAAGTCATGATTCTTTTTAGTTTATAACGGCAATGGGGGTTAAGCTAACTAATTTTGTGTATGGTTAATGTAGCCTCACGTTTAATTACCTAATAAGTGAATGCAGCCACTTAATGTTAATGAGCAGTTAGTGAAGGCTAAAATATTCAAACCCGTTATGGTTACACTACAGCCAGAGTATTTGTCCCTCTTCAGTGCTAGTTACTACCGTCTTGTTCTGCTGGGTGCTGATTGGAATTAGTCTAAAGAAATATTTCTGCTTGTTAGTCTGTCATGTCCCAAGAGCTGCCCTGTGTTACAGCAGATCTCCGAGGAGCAACTTGGCTCTCACCAAACCGAGTGTTGACGGATGCATGATTGTTTTGTTTATTAAACTGATCATTGTTCTCTCTCTCTCTCTTCTAGCAAAGACATGGAAGATTCTCACTTTCGTGGTTGCCCTGCCCGGTGTTGGAGTGTGCATGTTGAACATGTACCTGAAAATGCAGCAGCATAGCCACGAACAGCCAGAGTTCACCCCTTACAGCCACCTTCGCATTCGCAGCAAGGTCTGATACGACTTCTGTGATTTACACTTCAGGATGTACTGTACATCGGTGCCTTTTTTAGAGCATTGCTAAGATTAACGGGATGCATTGGTTTTAAAGATACAGCCTGAAGTGTATTTAACCTATTTACAGATTATGTATTCAATCTTATATTCACATATATTTTTGAGGATTTTGACCTAGAGACAGAGTCACTCCAGTGGTTCACTACATTTCCCAGCTTCAATCTCCTGTCAGAGCCGGGAGTTATGTGACAGGGCTCCATACCATAATTACACATTGGACCTTTTAAACGAGAATATATATCATATTGACTTAACAGTAATGTGTTTTGCTTCCTGTCTTCTCCAGCGTTTCCCCTGGGGAGATGGCAACAAATCCCTCTTCCACAACGCACATGTGAATGCCCTTCCTGATGGCTACGAGGGACACGAAGAGTAAACCCTCCCTCCAGACCTCCTAACTGGCACTGGGACCAGTCTTTCCTCGTTGTTAGTCGCTGGACCACACACTCCCTTACACAGTTTACTCTTTTCATTTCCAACACTTTCATGTTTACCTCTGTGCTGACAACACAGGGCACCCAAAGCGATACGTTACATTTCTCCGGACCATTAAACAAAATGTCTGCTTAAACTTATCTAACGTAAATAAAATAACTATTATTACCTCAATTTGTATTTTATCTCTGTTATTTCTGTGTGTTGAAGTAGATGGCATTTTGTAGTATATGCTTAGTTTGTGTGATAAGGTAAGCATCATATAGTTTCTTTATCAGTAGTTTTCTTTATCAGGGATTATGGTGACCTAGTTTTTTGACCAGGCTGATTTTTGCAGCAGGGGTTTGGGCAGCAGGATGTGTTGCAGATATCTATATTGTGGCCAGTCGGTGTTAAGAGATGCAGTGGTACACATTGCTGGGTGATCTTAGGATTCCCAGAGTATTACTGATCTCACCTTTACATTGATCTGGAACTACAAAATCTGACATTTCATTTTAATTGATTTGGTTTTGGAGACACACTGTGCTTTATAGTTTACATGCTTTCTCACAGTGCGTAATGTTTTTTGGTGTGCGCTCGGTGATGTCATGTGTGGTAGGCAAAGTCGGGGACAGCCTGGAGCCGGATCACAGCCGCAGCTCTGGAGATAGGTTTGTTGTTTTAGCCATATAAACATATATAAATGCCAAATACTTTGCTTATTGTGGTTATTTATCACTGTGTCAGTTAACAAAACAGGAGACGAACCAGTGTGTCAAATGTTGAGGTTATCCACGGAGGGCTGCTGGGACGCTATTTCGCAACACGCCTACACCCAAAACACAATGACATAATGAAGTAGTTTGTGGTACATTATGTTCCTCACGGTACAACTTTAGTTATTTATGGGACTGTAAGCAAAGCAAACCAGATGACTGTTCCCATACCCATAGGTAAAACTGACCTAATTCCACCAACGTTACTTAAATACAAGATAGCAGCGTTACCTACCGTTACGTTGCAGGGCAGCGAGGGGCGTGTTGTGAATCCCGGGCGATTTTGAGCAAAATGTGGAATGTTAAGTTTCACTTTGGACACAGTGTTGGACCGAGTTGTAAGCTGCTGGTCTGCTGTCCATGCCCCGCCACATGACAGACATGACGCGATGCGCACATCAGAGGTCGATTTACATCAGTTTTTATACACTGATCACTTTTTGCCTCTGTGCCTCTGTATGGGATACACTATAAGTGAAAGCCCCTGTAAAGGCCAGCTGTAGAAGCGACATTTGGGACTGCCTGCCTGACCCGGGCTGACCCGGGCTGGCTCCCGATGCTCGGTCGCGCCGTGGGGAAAAAGGGGTTGGAGCTTCAATACTGTTCCTCTTACCTCAGAATAAGCCTTTAAAGCGCTGGGCAGCACACTCCCGAGCCGGTCGAGCTTTAAAATGTCCCTGTAACGTTACTGTGTTTTCACTTGTCCCACCTGTTGAAACATGCTGCATGTAGCTGTGACTGTATGTATGATTCCTCATTGCATCAACCCATAAATAAAAAGTTGGGCAACCTATGACGTCTGTTCGGTGATCATCACAAGCTGATCAGCTATCAATATAAAAGCCATTTGTAGTTTTAGAAGCGCAATCATTTAGTATACTATGACTTTATGTCATAACGATCATGTTAACCTAAAAGGTTGGTAGCAGTATTCTGCTGATGTGAAGGTAAGTTTAGGTGGGTTTACCCTTCACTGCACCCTTGTTGCTTATTATAACACTGTTGACTGACCCTACTCTGGTGACCGCTTTATGACAGGAGGTCGCACACTCATCACATTAAGGTACTCCACACACATTAAGGACTAGATCGTGTCATTGGATACTTTGGTACAGAACTGGGCACCTGTTGATACTGTAAGTAGGATATATCAGTGAGGAGTTACATTTCATATTCATGAACACGAGTAACATCCAACTACTGCTAAATTAGGCTGCTGGGCCCCGGGGGCCCTGGGTCGCTGTGTATCTGAACAACGGGCTGGTAAAAGACAATCGAGTACGGCGCACTCTTTTGACCCTACGTGCTTGCCATACTTTCACATGACTCCTGCTTGTGACTCGCATTCCTCAAGAAAGTTTGATTCAGTTTGATTTACATGCTTTATTTAAAGTATTACGAGTATTACGGATATGTCGTCGAAGAGAATAGATATTGATTGAATGTATTACCCATTGCTTATTCGATTTGTAAATTTTACACACATCCTGACATCGCTGGCCGTCTGGGAGGATGTGTGATCTGAATTTGTAAGAACTGACTTTGCCGCAAACTTGAATGCTACTTTCCGAGAGTGCGTCTTCATCCAGCTGGTTTGGAAAGACAACTAAGAGAGAGATAACTAATGACTGAGGAGCACATCCCTTCAGAAGGAAACCTGGATTGTCAGCGATGGCCGAGATCATGATGCCAGACTCAAGAAGGTGAGATGAGCTGAGCTCCAGTCCTCCATCTGGAAACTAACGTTACAGGTTACTGTTCAGACAAGTAAAGCAGCTGCTCCGTGCTATTCCCTCTGCTTTCTGTAGCTGCTTGCAACTCTGCAGTCAGCCTAACTACCGTTATTAATCCGTCCAACATGACAATAAATGTGCTGCCATGTCCAGCCTCCTGTCTCCAGATGCATGCTGGTTTCTCTTAACATTTGAGAACTGCAACATGAAAACAACAAACTCTTAAATAATATGAATATTGTTGCACAGGAACTAATCCCAGTCAATGATATGAATTCACTGTTGGCACAATGCACTATATATCCTATAGTCTAGACATTACTGTGACATTGAAAGCAAATACACAGCACTGAATGATATGATAACAATTATTTGCTGTTTTAGCCATAACATGCATAAGTGAGAGCAAACTGCTTTTTGTATTTGCCAGGTGTAATTATTTCTTCCTGTATGATGGATCCAAGGTGAGGGGAGAGGGAGACCCCACCAGGGACGGCATCTGCTACTTCTATCCTGAAGAGGTACCAAGCCTTGGCTTTCACATTAGTGACGTTTGGTTGGCTTGTGAGTTTAAGTGTGTTGCGTAAAATAATGATCACATAACGCTTGTGTGTTTATTTGGTGTCTTATTTTAAGCCACTTATCAAAACACACTTTTCCAGACAGGCACTTAATTTGCTTTTACCTATTTCCTGGCTTTTATTTATAGTTGTTTTATTGTCCGTGAGGCTGACTTGAACCCCGTGACCCGGTTTGGAAAGGCGCAGCAGAAATGAAGCTGATCATTAATGAACTTGCTGTAACCAGGCCATGTGTCTCCTGCAGACCCCTGTAGATAAGCAGGAGCTGCTCTGCGGCCAGCTTGCTGGAGTGGGCCGCTGTGTCTCTGAGCTTTCCTCCGCACCTGTGCGAATACTCAGGCTGCGCCGCAGCAAGTTTGCCATCCGCATGAAAGATGACTTCTTTTGGGTGAGTGAGCCCACGGGTGGACCAGCACCAACTCTTCAAGCTGTTTCTGACTTTGCTTCATCCTGAACCAGTCTTTACTAGCTGGTGATGTGTGTTTTGTGTCTCCCAGGCTCTGGGCTGCTCAGTGGACGTTCCCACCGTCAGTGTGTGCGACCTCCTGGACCAGCTCATCAACCTCTTTTGTTTCTACAATGGCTCCGTCCGCCAGAGCTACCAGGTGCCATCTTCAGTGTCAAAACAATCCTGCAGTAGTCTTGTTTTCATGTAGCCTTCCATGTTCGTCCCACTGGGATGAAGAATCTCTTCGGCAGGGGAAACCGGGCCAACAAGGCAGCACCAAAATCAAACATATAAGTTGCAGACCAGCAACATATAAACAAATTCAAATACAGTCAGAATCACATAGAAAAGAGAACAAAGTAAAATTTTCTTTTGAAGCGCTTCAAAAGGCACTAGTCAAACCAGCAGGTGCATGGGCCAAAGCAGTTTAAACTCACCAGGAGAAATCCTCCCTGTGAGCTTTAAATCCTTTTGTGTTGAGTTCCATGAAGAGGAAGCAGAATACAGGAAGTCACTTTTGCTTCATTCAGGTCTGACTGTAGGGACAGAAAACAGAAACCATTCCTGAGAGGGTAAACAGTAATTTCCAGCAAGATGTTTATTACGGTGTTTGGGATGGAGTGACAAACTGAATCATGTATTTTAATGACACGTTTGAAAGTCAGAAATGCGTGTCTTCGCATAATTTACTGTGAACTTTGTCTGCCACCGCAGCTAAACAGTCGGGAGGCTCTGGCCGTGCGATGGGCCCAGTACCTCTCTCACCTGCAAGCCGGATCCACAGAGCTGCATCGTGTCTTCAGCTGCCTCAGGACCATTGACTCAACTAATGTACGGAAGAAATACTGGCACAGTTATATGTTTGATTAGTAGATCTCCTAATAGTGCTGCTGCACAAATGTGTTTCCTGTATTCCTGTATACATTTTATACCTGGAGGTTCTGATGATCAGAGAGGGAATTTCACACAAGCCACCAACCAAATGCCAGTTCATTTATGGATGTTGCTGGTAAATCTGACACTGGTGTATTTGCTGATGAAATTCTGATGATAAAATGACAACTGAAAAACATATATGTAGGCATGCACACCAGTGTCTCAGTGTGCCTATAGTACTGCTAAACATACTGTATATTAATTGATTTTCAGTCTGTTTACTTCTAGCTTATGACAAATTTCCTTCTTATCCTCAGATTGACCCACTTCTCCTCCTTAAAGCTGCCCTCATTCTTCAGGCCTGCCAGCGCTGCCCTCTAGTGCTAGCCGGCTGCATTCTCTTCAGAGGAAGGTAAGCTGGCATTTCGACACTTTGCGCCCCTCGGAAGAATGTTTTTTTTTTAAACCGCTTGTCCTGGAACAAAGACCTTTCTGTCTCCCACAGAGTTGTCAGCACACAGATGCCCCCAGATCTCACAGTGAAGGTCATGGTGCATGAGACTGAAACATACAACAAGGTGTGACATGTATTTTATTTCAATTTCATTTTGCTCAGGTCCGCCCACTATCCTTTCAAGGACCCCTGTAGGGCCTCAGACCCCATTTTTGGGAACCACTGATTTAGACAACATAAGTGTTTCCCCACATCTCAGCTATTTTGATGAAGTCCAGTTACTAGAAAGACATTTAACTTCTACAAAGACATTTATTAAAATGTTGCTGCCAATGTTTAAAGTTGAAATGCCAATCAGGTGTTTAAATGTTGCATCAGGACCAGAAGCCCAACGGACTGAGCTCCCCCGGTTCTTCAGGCAGCGCTGTGACCTCCACCACGGTGTTCCTTACCTCGTCTGAACTTCAGTACCTACAGTCCTCTCCTGTCGACAGAGAAATCAGGTAGCCGAGACTCAGTGCCGTCTTTAAGGAACAGGAAGGAAGAGCAAGTCGTTTGTCACATACTGTATGGTTAAGTCACTAGCGTTCACACATGGAAGATGTAGTAACATTGCTGAATTAACATTTTCCGAAAAGGTTGCGTCCTAGAACCATCGTCTGCTCTCCAAGTTGACAGAAGTGAAATTAAAGTAATCTTCTATTTTGTTGGGGTCATTTATTTTTTTTAAAGCCTGCTCCTTCTACAGCTGCTGACAAATTTCCTCAAATGCCTTTTTTTCTCCCCTCACATATACCAACATGGAAGTTTTGCTCAAATGTAACCAGGTCCTGACACAGCAAGCTGTCACAGCCAGTTCCCTAGAATTTGTCTCCGGCTCTTATGCCTAAATGGGAAGCCTCTGTAACATCTCTAGAAAAGTCTGAGTGTCTTATACTTTCACTTTTCCCTCCCTCCAGGACCCATTCAACCCCAAACAAAGACCATTTCCCAAAGAAGACACGTCTGTCAAGGACGTTATCTGACACGCCCTCTGATTCAGAGCCATGTGAGCCCAATTCCTCCCAGTCTCCCTTTACACCCCAGCAGGTGTCCCGCAGCCCTCTCCTGTCAGTATCGGATGACTCAGTGTTTAGTCCGAGTCCGTCGCAGAGTGCCGCCGGTCCACTCGGCCCCCTGCCGCAGTCCCTCAGGTCTCCTTTCCCAAATGGAAAAATCTCCTGTGAAGTCGAGGATGAATCACTGGAAGAGTCATTTTATCACAGTTTTCACAGCAATGGTGGCGGAAGCAGCCAGACGCAGACTGAAGGAGACGGCTCCATGCTTGAGGAAATGTCTCATCTCGGCGGACGGGGGGGTGATGGTCCCGCAGCAGGCGGAGAGAAGCCTGGCGATAAGACGGTGGCAGGAGGCGGCAGTGGGAGTGTAGGAGGCCAGCAGGCTGAGATGGGAGATCTCCCAGCAGAGAATCCCCTAATCCCCATGACACTGTACCAGCACCGGGTGAAAGGCTTGGTGCTGGCTTTACTGGTGGAGCCTCACTTCCAGAGCGACACGGCAGCCATGGAGGAAGTGGTGAGAAAATAAGAATGCTCCTTTAATAACTGCCAAAGTGATTTCATTGATCTGTGTTGCAGTGTCATCTTGGAAATTTGTGGAAAGGCATGAAATTTTAAAATACATGGTCTTGAACATTTTTGAAACTGGTCGGATAGTCTTGATAATGCTTGCATAAGCTGCAAAGTATGACACCCAAAATATTTAAGTGGTATGTCACATAGTCTAAGGAGAGACTCAGTGGCAAGTCAATTCCTGCAATGCACATGAACTACAAAAACAAGCTTCATGATATAAACTAATGCCAACCAATGCAATGTGTAGCTCTACAACCCCCCAACTTTCACTCAACTTTGACTCAAAAGGCATAGGATGCAAGCAAAAACATAACAGGCATTAAAAATTCAGGCATAAATTCAGGTCAGTCCTCCCAATTTAAAAGTACAAGAGTGCAGTAATTTGGCATTGTCATGGTAATGTGTGGTTTTGTCAGCCAATCAGTTCTGCCTTTGTGGTTTGCATCCAGTATCACAGCAGCCTGGCATCGCTGAATGGACTGGAGGCCCACCTGAAGACTGTCTCTCCAGGGGCCCCGGGCCCTCAAGGCCCCTACGTCTTTGCCCATTTCGACTGTATTCAAAACACACTGACAAGTGAGCTGCCCCTCCCCCCCCCTCCCACACACATACACACCTACACACACAGTGTGTGTGTGTAGGTGTGTGTGTGTGTAATACTCTCAGATATCGCTCTTCATTCACTCTTTGATTCTCTGTGTATTTTTGTCTTTGTGTCACTCTTCTCTGCATCTTCTTTTTTCTGACATCTCTGGAATTCTGTCTCTTTCAGTTTCCCAATGTTCACTTTTCCTCTAGAGTGAGTATAAGCTCT
>OMOV01088583.1:0-11990 GCA_900312565.1 Beryx splendens | reverse complement strand
CTCGCCCCCGCACCCCACCACAAAAGAAGAACATTCCTCAGCGCCACAGCACCACCAGCACCGCAATACCCAGAAACAAGGACAAGGCTCTTTATTAAACCCTTTGCCGAAAAGAACAAATGGAGTAGAGAGCAAACGGGTCGAGAGAGGAGAGGTAAAAATTAAAACAAATTCCCACAAAGGACACTTACACCTGAAACACTCTCTTACCCCTGAAGACCACGCTGCTCTTAATTAGCAGCCGGAGAGGAGATCATCTTTGCAGGAACAAACTTAATGAAAAATGAATTACATATTGATCAAAGACTATCATTAGATAATAAGACTATCCCCAAAGGTAGCTACTATTGAGACTAAGCGGGATTTCCGACTGCAGCAAAGATCGATCATCCGTCGCCATGGAAACCCTCAAGGAAGCAGGATACGCGACGGCCTTCACGGTTCAAAACGGCCAACAAAAGTATCGCCATACACACAGCAGCGCCGACTTTCAACACCGCCCTTTCTGTGACTGACTGCAACTCTGCACCTCCGTGTCAGACGAGAATGAATAAGCTAATGCTAGACAGTGTTGTAGCAGGCACCGCGCCGACGGAGGTCTGTCTGACCTTAACTGACAGAAAAACCAGGAATAAATGAGGGATATCAACTGAAATTGGACTGCACTGGAGCTTGGTTGTGATGGCACACGGGATAATTGCCTTCACAATGCGAGGAGTAATTGAGCAAAGGATTCGGGCATTAACAACATCAGTGATATTGTCAATATTGTCAATTGTGCTGTCTGGAGCTTTGAGAAAAATTCAATAGCAACCCATAAGCCAAAGTTGTACAGAAATAAACAACTACTCATCTGCTCTGTTGACTACTTCTCATAACAGACTGTTAGGAAGCTTAATCTAACAATATACAGTAATAGCATCTTCCTGGATGCAAGGTTATCCTTGTCGCAGCCACAAAACAGAAAAGGAGCATACCATCATAAAAAAGAAAGCGTTAACATCTGAATATGTTGACATATCGCAGCAGACGGCTGTGATTGAGATGCCAGCTGGTGTTTAGAGTGAGAGCCTAAACCTAGTTTACCATAATGAAACTCTCAGAGGGAGGCGATGTTCCTCTCGTGCCACGTTGCTCGCCTTGGCTCCTTAACACTTCCCAAACCTGAAACATTAACACATGGATTTTTTGGGACAAACACAAAGATCTCCCCGATCGCTGCTACAAAAGAGGCACCGGGTGTGTTTACACAGCTTGAGAGAGCTCCGCTAAACAAACGATTGAGGATGTGATGCTAACTTGCATGAGTCTAGCAAAACAGGAAAAAAAAAAATC
This sequence comes from Beryx splendens, assembly GCA_900312565.1. Lineage (NCBI taxonomy): Eukaryota > Metazoa > Chordata > Actinopteri > Beryciformes > Berycidae > Beryx > Beryx splendens. The sequence goes on along the minus strand of OMOV01088583.1, from coordinate 10,655 downwards.
TTCCGTTTCGGGGTGCCAAATCGTCTGAGGATGTGTAAACACAATTTTCCTCTCTGTTCTGTTTATTTGCTTGTTTATTGCTCGCTTCGTTGGGAGAAAAACTCTGTTCCCAGAATGTGAGAATAATGAGTCATGAAGCGTTGGAAAGCTAGAATCAGAAAGCTTCAATTAAAATTTGCTTATTGCGGCTAATTGCTAGCAGTGCAGTAGGATACAAGTTCAAGTGGACGGTGGCCTACTCCTCTCTGCTCACAACAATATCCCACAGTTCTGTTATACGGTCTCTAGGCTGTGAGGACTCGTCACACACACACACACACAGTGGACTTGACTCTTTGTTTTGAAGTGAATCAGTCTGCTGCCATCTGACGCTCTCAACTTGCTTCTCAACTCTGGCCTGTTGTGTTTTGGCCACTTCAGGTCTAGTTAAACAGAACATAGCGTTCCACTGCTGGTTTCTGTCAAGACATCTGCCAGACTGACTCGGCCTAAATACAGAACAGCAAAACAAGACAAGGAGACTTTTAAGTATTCATAATACCGTGGGCTCGCATCCAGCTGACGGGCTTTGTCACATGTCATCTCCTCGTCCTCTCCACATCTTTTCCCGCGACTGCTGAGTACGGCCTTTTATAGCACAACTGCCGTGGAAAAATTTAATAATAGAGAAGTTTGGCAGCAACGCAACATTTTGTGTGTATAGGTCTGCAACTTATAATAGATATAGAGTAGAATAAAAGTACGCTTGTTTACCAAACCCATCAACGTCTCCCAACATCCTTTACCCCCACACGCGCACACACACACATTCACTCCATAAACACACACACACGCACGTCTATCTTTTCGACATGCTCTGCTTACAAATGATTAACACACTGAAGTTTCGTACTTAGTTTTAGATGAACCCGCATGCAGGACATATCATCAATGAAAATACCGTGTGACCTTCTGCCCCTCCCGTCCGTCCCACCGGCCTGCTCAGACATGCCTCTTCATTAATTTCAGCAGCACGGCCAGCATTAATTGGCCCACAGCTAATTGAGTTGTCTTCTAAATGGAAATCGCTGCATAGCTGGTTTGAGGGTTTCACTCCGTCAACATGCTGGTGTAACACATAACACACCTACACCGTTACTGTGTTCAAGGCGCCCGACCAGCTCCCCTGTGTCGAGCGGCTTTACCGTACATGTTTGTATGTTGCACAATGCGCACAGAGGGCCGCCAAGCTGTGTTCAGGAATGCGACGGGCACACAACTGAATTCACAAACCAATAAGTCTACACTGAAAAGAGGGAAAGGGCTCTCGAAATGCGATGACTCTATTACCAGCAGGCAAAAAGGTAATTTATATGATGATTCAGGACGCTGAGATTTTCTCACTGACAGAGAATAGTATATCCCTCTGTGTTGGACGGATTTAAAGTATGTGAAGAGTAGTTCTCGGTGTGTGAGAAGGGACCACTTCAGCGAGTCAAGGAGGAAATCTGAATTAGTATTTTGCTGCTCCAAGGGCAGTCAAGTTTGACATCCCTCTAAAATATGCCCACCTGCTCTGAGACTATCTACAAAGCCTCGTGTCAGATGGTGAGCTTTGGAAAGTCGCAGTGCTAAACAGAAGGCGGGAAGAATGTTTTCATTTGTGTTTCTTACAACTGCAAAGGATCATTTCGGAAGTTCCATGTCCGTTTGCAACTCGGGAGTGATTCAGAGGATTTTTCAGACTAACCAAGAGTAAAGGCGGTGGTAAGACATATTGGGACAGTGATGTGAAATTGGTTCTTTTTGATACGAATGCATTCTGCTTCACGGCTCATGAGATCATGCAACACACCATGAGCAAGTGGTTCACACCATTTATTCACTTGTAACATTTCAGGAACATATCAGTTGCCTCAACTTGTCCCTCCAAATTCAAGGAAAAATAAGACTCAGGGCAAACAAATGGCAAGAAAATTGAAGGCATGTAAGAGAACCTTTGGTCATAAACTCATATAAATACAATAACTTTGTTATGTTTCTGATCCATCAACATCCACCAGATTGCTGATATCTCCTTCTGGGATACTCTGCCAAGCCTGAAATGTAACCAGTTGCTTTTCAGTGTTACTCAGTGGATTTTCAACTGTGGGTCAGATTATGTTGCTATATACTTTGGATTACGTGGATGACTATGTGTGTATGACTAATTAAATACCCAAGCCCTGAATTACAGCTAAACAGGTGGAACGAGATTAGTAGCCTAGAGATTGTAGTTATATTTGAAATGTTTGAATGTCATACTCACACAGAACCATTGCATTCAAAAAATGTATTTATTGAATAATTATTAATTATTATAATTATTTAAAAAAACGGAAAAAAAACAAATTTACATAACACAATTTTAATTTCAGTGCAATGGCTTGAAATTCATTCAGCAGTCTTGCACCCCCTACGGTGGCCTGTTGACATAAACAATAAAGTCACATTTTCACACAACAGAGACGAGTAAGCTAGCTAATTAGAGCTGAGACCCAACAGAAACATCTAGTGAACAGGCAATATATCATGATGCAAAATACTGTAACATTACTACTGCTGTGTCACTTGCCTTTTAGGCTCGAGAGCGAGGCTTTTTAGCCTTTGGAGCCGAGAGGCCTTGCTGCGGCAGTCGCTCAGTCGCCGCAGTCGAAATTGCGTAGGGAGAGGAATGTGTGGAGAGCGGGTTGGGGGGAGGAAACTGGGAGTTTCTTGAAATTCCAGTGGGAGGAGAGTTTTTGTTCTAAAGCAGAGTGCGGGCCAGAAAGTGGGTTTTGAAAGCCAGAAATCTCAGCACCTGGCAATGTAATTATTGAGTCATTGGTATTGATCGACCACTCCATCAGCCCTCCGCAGATATATTATGGACATTTTGTGCTATGGGGCAGTAAAAACCTTATTTACTTCCCTTTAATGAACAAGCTAAAATATATCCATTAGCAATATCTGTATTTTTGTGGTTTTGCTTGCATACATCTTGGCTGTATCTGAAAGTTTTCCAAGTCCTCGGCTAACAGGGTAAGGCAACTCGTGCCGTACTTTCCAACCATCGTCGATACACACGCCGTGGGATGATAAACGCACCTACATCAACTATAATGTGATGCGTTTCATCAACAACGCAGCACAGCCCCCCAGAGGAATGCGGTGGCTGGAGGACGGCCATGTGCTGCCCGATTATCCTGGGAACATGGGTAATTAAATCTGCTGAGAGTACACAACATCCTCCTCCGAGTCTCCTGCCTGTCATAACTTCCTCCTCTCTCTCCTCCTTCCTCCCCTTTTCCTCTCACCTGGCAGCTTTTCAAAGTACGCCTATAAATATACAGCGTCTCTGCACCTTGTCTTCATGTTTGTCTGAGTGGCACAACCCATGACAAAAAAAAAACACAAAAAAAAACAACACCCAGATGACAAACGCGAGATTTTCTCCTCTACCTTCCTTTTTTTTTTTTTTTTACTCTTCCTCATTCTTGCAGCAAATTACATTCTTACGAATCAATCAACACCTGCTCGTGGCAGGAGTGGCAGGAGAAAGAGGAAGAAAGGAGGAGAGTTTTCTCCGACGCTCGCATCAAAGAGAAGACTGCGAGGAGGCTGCTTAGGAGCTGACTATTTACCACAGCCTGAGTTTCAGCCACTGTTCTCCAGATATAATTAGCTTCACCATCATGTTGAAGCACAACACAGTAATGCGGTAACCTAGATATAGCGTATAGTAGAGAGATATTTCATTGCTCTACAGACAAAGTAAAGTGCCATTTTATCTATGTAACTATTTGTGTATCCATTAAATCTATTCATCTATGTATGTGTCTATGCATCTATGCATCTAAGTAGGCTAACTATGTATGTACGTATCTATCTATCTATCTCTCTATCTCTCTATCTATCTCTCTATCTCTCTATCTATCTCTCTATCTCTCTATCTATCTATCTATCTATCTACCTCCCTACCTACCTATATACTGTATTTGTTGGCCTGTCTGTAACTTAATGTGCTGTTGCCGTCGTGGCCAAGTCTCCCTCGTAAAAGAGATTCACGATGTCAGCGGGACAACCCTTGTTAAATAAAGGTTAAACAAATTGAATACAGTAAGATAAGTACAATGAAACTGATTTGGAACAATAGCTCTTTCTTCACACTCCTCGGGCCCTGTGTTTTTGGAGAGTCTCTCGCCAGCGTCTGCTCGAGGCTGACCAAAAAAAAAAAAAAAAAAACGGTGCCACCCACGGTATTGGGAATTCGGTCCCATCACAAAGACTGCGTAGTCTTCGCCTTATCGGGAGCCTTAATCTGCTTTGTGTGTACACTGAGGGGGGGACTAAGATTCTATTAAAGAGATTAAATTGTTTCCATAGCCAACTGCAGCATCAAAGGGCAACAAAATAGCAGCCCCTGACTTGAGTGGGCTCCACTAAAGTCACTTATTTGTCCATTTCATCATGCTAATGGCAGCAGCCATCATCCCATTACGGCTCCACAGCCGAGCGAGGTTAAACAAATGCAGTTTGTTTGAGGTCACAACTTTTAAGTCAGGTCTCACCGCTCTCCCCCGTACATCACAACAAATCGTCAGCTTGTCTATATCTACTCTATATAAGCAACCCTCTGAACCCTGCTGCATTAACCAGCTCTGCACTCTCTGGGCATAAGCATCTCTTATCAGGCTCCCCTTGTTCTCCTCTTATCCCAAATTCTTTCCCATGCTGCTCCCTGGGATGGGAATAAAACCCAATCGGTCTTTTTGGTCAACTTAAAATCACTTTCTTCTTATAGAGACTTTATTAAGCAGTATGACTACTGAAGCCTCTAAATGAATATTCTCAGAAAATAAGGATTGCTTAGCGCAATAATTGTATTTAAATGACGAATTGAAGAAAATAATATCACACAATTCCTTCCCTTAACAAAGTCTGCAATGGATACCGTTAAGATCATTTCGTCATGCTTGAGCCCAAATGAGGTCTGGTTACTAATATAGCTGAATTTTTCAAATGGAATTCATTAGTACTCATTGTTTTCAGGGGAGCTCAAGAAAACATCAGAAGTGTGTCATGGGAACGCTCGGTCTTTTGATTCAGAACACTGACTTAGACTGAAATGTAAGCTGTAAGACCTTACAAATTAATAACGCCATCAAGCCTAATAGAATCATATCTCCAAGACATATATTCACATGGCACATACCGTTCATAACTGACAATATAACCTTGCCTAGTTTCTATTACCATTCCAGTGAACACAGGCCTTTGGCTATAATGGGTCCAAATTCCCTAAGTTCTACGGTAACCACACAACAGAAGGGAAATCCATTTCATCAGGGGGTCCAGTTAGAGCTTCATTACCATACACAAGGACAACAACCGCAGAGCCACCTAGCCTCGGAGAGCTGCTGCTGGCTGCCGGGAGTTCAACGCATACGGCGACAGAGTATTTTCATCATGAGTGTGCCAATACGCAGAGCGTGTTCAATTAAAACATCATCACAGGTCAGTTCATCAAGATGACATATGGCGTCATACAATTCGCCACAGCTAGGATATGTAATTGGGTTGGTTTTTTTTGTGTTGTTGTTGTTGTTTTTTGAGTAATGGTGAAGTCAATACAAACTGCAGTGACACAGAAAAGGTGTGATTACATTTCCATTTCAGTTACGCATCCTAATCTCCGCCGGGAAAGTGGAGCTTTTTATGACACAGTAACAGAGTACAGATCATTTGATAATGGTGAATACCACAGAATTTCAACATTTAAATACGTTTTTCCTACGCCCTGGGACAGTCCCGTTGGTATTAGTGAGCACCGTTTTGCTTAATGTAAAAAAAAATGTTTGATGTTTTGAATTTAGCTGTTGTTTTAAGCGATGAAAGACTGTTGCAGTTGTGTACCCGGTCCATCATAAAAGATGGAAAAGGTGTCATAACACCTAAGGTGATTTTCTACAGCACTCCTATGAAAGATAATTTGGGTTTAAGATCTCAAACAAATATTCGGAGTCTGTACACTCAGCCACCAATTGATTGTCAAAGGAGCAGCTTTGGGCTTTACATTTTCATGACATTACAGATTGTTATCTAAGCCCTGAAACACTTCCAAATAGCATTTAAAAAATGTCCAATTTGGAGCTTATTCTAAGTTCCTTTTATAAAAAAAAAGTACTTCTCAGATCAACTTTTAGTAGGCTAAAATGAGGTTAAAGATGACCTAATTCTTAGAAAATTCAGTCAGCATGTAAAATACTAGCTGGATAAATTAGCTGAAATGATAATTAGTGTAGATTAATGGAAAGAGATAGATGAATACTGGATTTGAGAATAAAAATAGTAACATTGACATATTGCTTCTAAGCACCGTGATTGTTGTCACACCGTGGTGAAATACACGCAGCTGACTTTATTGCAAAAATGCTTTGAGAATTACTCGTAGAAATACTTTGCAATTTAGGAGTGAAATGGCAACGATTCTTAGAATTTACTCCCTAATTGCCTGGTCGGGAGCAAATCTTAGCCTTAGAAGGATTTATGAAGAGGGCTTCTGGAGCACTTACTGCTAGATTGCTTTGAGAATTACTTTTAGTAAAACTTTTTAAAAAATAAGAGAGAAGCATCAGTTATTTGAAAGTGCACTCAAAATGGCCAGTGGAGAGCAACTTTTGTGAACACGGCCCCTGGTTACCAGCTTTGGGAGAAAGTTGTACATGCTCAGAAATATTGAATAAACCGCCCTGGGTTATAGGAATTGTATTCTCATTTAAAGCCCACTCTGCAAACATCACAGTCTTTCATTTCGATTGCTTAGAGGCCCCTTTATGTAGAGTGATCCTTGTGTTTAGCAAACAGACAAGAGAGTGAAGAGAGGAGTCAATTTCATATCTCCACACAGCACCGATGCTCTAGGTAGAAGTTCAACAGAGACCTCGTTACAGTAACACTGTATTAGGATATTTTATTTCTGCCACAATAGGAATAGATATTCTGGATCGCTATGAATTGTAATTTTAACCAGTGCTTTCCCTCCAAAGACATGGGGGCTGTGTAGCTACAGCATCAAATTATCAAATGGAGAAATTTACATCCTTCAAAGAAAGTAACCTCTCCACATTTGTGCTTTATATGCTTTCACTTATTTGTAACATCATGTTGCTCATTACCCTGACGAGCCATTATACATAGGAAGCCATTATAAAAAACCTTGCCACCGCAGGCCCGTAACCAAGTACCTCATCAGCATTTCTGCTAGGGCGCACACTTCTCTCGGCTCCTGATGTAGACGCCTTGCATTCACTTGCTTTAGCAAAGGTTTACATCGTTCGCAGAGCGAGAGAGATTAACTGAAATGAGGGAACTGGAACTAAAACGAGGGAACCGAGGGAAACGCGGGGAGCAGGGAGAACAGAGGCAGTGAGAATGAACTGGTGCTGAAAGAGGGGTATTGTGAAGAGCAGTGAATCGCCTGCTGACGACCATGCAGAGCACACTGCCTAGGGATTGTGCAGAGAAACAGTCAGCAGTCAGGGGTTGATTTCTCCAATCCTCTCCTTTCACCCTTGCTTCACTTTGCCAGTAAAGAGCTCGTCTCACTCAGCATCTCCTCCACTCTTCCTCACAGAGGTTCAAATAAACCCTCACTCCCCGTTTCTTTCTTTCTTTCTTTTTTCCACGTACAGCTACACATACACATCTACACACACAGACTGCATCACGCCCACAGCTCAGGAAAACAAAGCGCTAGAGTACTGGCTGCCACACTCTCTCTCACTTTCCATACTAACATATCCTAACATCTGAAACCCTGTACTGAGCTCCAAAATCAGAGTCTCTGTTTCTTTCATCCGATTCATTTTTCCCCCCCTAAAATGTCTTTCAAACTCCAGAAACGGCACAACATTCGACATTTTCTTGGACTGTTTTGAGAGCCAGACGCTGAAAAGCTATAGGATGCCTTGGAATTTCCAGTTGTCACCTCAAACAGTCCCAGAGAAACATCTGTGAAGAGGAAGCCAAAAAAAGGGGGATTTATCCATCTGAAATGCAGCACCAGCTCAGTCACCCCACTCCTCAAACTTGCTCGGTTATCCGTGCTGTCAGCGACACATAGGTGGAGCCACAGTGCCCCCTACAGGTCACCAGGTGAACAAGCTTCATGTGCACTGGGTCCGTTCATCCATCTGTTTGACTGCCTGCTATGGTACCTGCTTAATGAAAACTTTACCTGCTTTAGACTGCTACAACATGGCTTTTCATTCTTCTGCTATAGTTAGTAGTAGTGCCCTCCCCACACATACACACACACACACACACACACACACACACACATACACAGGCAGGCCTACTCATACAGTATGTGAGTCATTCTCTTTTGAAGCAGCATCTATAACTACCCACTCAGAAAGCACTGTTTGGTTTATCAAAAGGGAGTTCTCTTTGGATAGTCACAGCTATCCTACATCCTCTATAATACTTGTGAGGAAATAGATGGCAGAGGATGCCAAATACTGAAAACTGGATTACTTCAATTTTAGTTTTTCACTAAATAAAAACAATGTTGCTCTACATGTTTTATTGCTTTATTTGTTTGATCTTTCTTTGCCCCGTAAATCACCTCTGCTGTGTTATCAACGATCCTCAACTTGTGAGGGACAAAGGAAGGAGAGAAAGAGGGATGGCGAGAGACGCTGTCCTCCTTTTAGACAAACCCCCACGTTCCTGTCCGAGTACCCTCCCAATTACTCAAAGGCCTGATGGATGGGGACTGGCGTGTGCGCAGCATAAGGCAGGGCGTTCGAAATGCTTGCTTCGGGACGGGGAGGAGGTGGCGGAATGGAGGAGAAGGAGGGGTAGGAGGAGAAAGAGGGCTGATCGGTGGCTTTCTCACCTTCACAACGATGACTTATGTTCTCTGTCCGCCAGGGAGAGAAGAAGTCAGGACCCGGCTTCTTCAAGAGCACTGGAGGCGGCTCACAAGGCACTACATCAATTTCACTACCTAAATATTTCTTTCTGTAGGTTTGTGTGTGTGGCGTGTGTGAGAGAGATGGGGGCTGGGTCACAAAAATGCACGACTGAGATAGAGGGGGCGGCTCATTCCCCCCAAAACAGTCAATATGGCCGTCATACACCATTAACATTCCAAGCAATGGGAGACATTTCTCTAAGTGCGAGCCGGATACATACTGACAGCACGGATTCCCATGATTACTTTCCATTAGCCACATCGCATGAAAAATTATTCCTATTTTGGGGGAGCACAGGGGAGAATGGGGAGCCATGTTGGCACTAGGTGGGCCGAGGTTATTATGTAAACAACGACGACACCGACCGAAAAATGAGCGAAGGTGCAGGATTGTTCGCAATCTGGACAACGGGAGGAGAGAAATCACACCGAAACCAGAAGGAGGGGAAGCACACCAGCTGGTGTGTCACCTCCGTTCACATTTACACCCCCGATGCCAGGGAAAACCCTGTCCTTGTGCTGTATCTCTCACAGAGCCCATATTATTAACTGGACCTTTTAGCGCAGGATCCGATGCAAGCCGCTCGCCGCAGTCATTTCACTGTTCAACAGAGCAGCAAGTTCTCTCAGCCAGGGGCATTGATTTTCATTCCTGGTGTGACAGCGCAACAATCACAAGTTTGCACAAGAAGTTATCAGTCCTCATCTGTGCTCTCTACTGTACTCTTGTGTGTGCGTGTGTGAGCGCACACTTGCATGTATGCGTGTGCACACATGCGTGTGTGGCAATAGGGTGAAAGAGAGAAGTGAGACTCTGACTTGCAGTCATATTGCATGGAGCATGGCTGCGTCGCTCAGGGAGGCATGACACGGGGTGTGAATTTGCAGAGAGACAGATAGACCCGTCGAGCCAGACTCTCCGGGGGCCGGCTGTGTTGCGCAGCATGTCCACGGCCTGACAGAAAGAAATGGACAGACGCTGACAAGATCCCATACCAGTGGGACAGAAAAACCAAAAGCCCTAAACGTTATGAATCACTGAGGTGGATGGAACAGTAAAACGTCTAAATTTCACTTTGGCACATCATACAGGAAGTATAGTGTTAGTCTATTTGGGCTTATTTGTGAGACGCGACGACCTATGAGATAATTCAATAACAGCTGAAACACGTCTAGTCTCCATAACAGTATTGTAGTATCCCAACAATATTGTAGAAAGATGCAATAAAGTAAGAACTTTGCACAACAAATCTATTTCACAAGCGAGTATTGGCTTTCCCAATGCAGAAAAGGAGAATATGATGTCATATATTACAACCAGACCTTTAAAAGCACCCTAAAGTTGAGGAGAGCAACAATGAAAAGTCTTTTTAGAGTCTGTCTATAGACCAAGAGCTCAGATAGAGAATAAAAATGTCACATCTACTTCTCATTCTGAAAAGCCTTCTGTGTGTGTGTTGCAGGCTAAAATATTACCAGAGCACTCAGAGAATCATCTTCTAATAAATAAGGCAGTGCTCTCCATTAAGGCTTGCGACTCAGAGAAGCACATAATATTCTCTGGACATTACACGCCATTATGCAGCACTGCTGCTGTACTGCCGCAACCACTGGGGTTTTAAGGATGAACCCCCAACCCCCATCGCCACCACTTACCGCCCCACCCCCCACCCCCACC
>OMOV01088581.1:0-13605 GCA_900312565.1 Beryx splendens | reverse complement strand
GGCCCGGAGACCCTGGAGACCCAGGAGTGGGGGACCAGGCCGGGGAGTAGCCTGGAGAGAAGCCGCTCGCGTCTGACGCTGCGCTGGGCGAGAAACCTGCCGCCCCGGGGGTCATGCCGCTTCCTGGAGGAGAAAATACCAAGAGTCAGCGAAAAGAAACCCAATAGAAGAAGAGGAGCCATAGGAAGCTGGGTGTGTACTCACCAACACTGGGGGACCACGCGCCGTACGCTGGGGTAGCTCCGGTGTTCCATGGGGTCATGGCGGGGGACATGCCGCTCATGGGGCTCGGTGCCGTGCCAAAGAACATTCCAGTGGCTGCAAACACGATGAATAGAGTTGAGTCTACTAATTCTACTACACTGCCAGTGACAAATACTACACCACGTCATGGAGGAAGTAAATATTCCGTTGTGTGCGACAATTATTTCCCCACTTACGTCCGGCCACGCTGATGCCAGGTATGTTGGTGGGGATCTCCATGCCGTATTTACACTTCTCGGCATCCAGCAGAAGGTCGAAGCACCCGGTCCCGGCTGGGGCAAGCTGGCCAAGCATGATGTTCTCCGACACGCCCTTCATGGGGTCATTTTCACCATGGGACGACGCCTCCATCAACACATCCACCTGAAGGAGGGAAGGCAAAGTTATTAGAGGCTCCCTTGACCGACTACTGAAGACGTTCAATAACCGACTATCCTCTCACCGTCTCCTCGAAGGAGCACTTCATGAGGGGTCCCGTGTCTTGCCGGTTGATGCCGTGACGTGTGATGGCCATCAAGTGACCGCGGCATGTCATCGTGTCGCAAAGCAGAGCCAAGTGGCGGTAGTTGACGTAGGAACCGTCGAAGGAGATGACGTGGTACAACTCCCGCTCAAGAGCCTTACGCACGGCCTCAATCCCCAGCACCTACATACGGGGAAGAGCAGCAAGAATGAAGTAGGGAACCACCAGCACGATTCAAATCTTTTAGTGTGCGAGTGTGCGCGTTTGTGTACCGTGAAGATCTCCACAATGTCGTTGGAGGTGGTCCTGACGGGGTCGACGTCCTTCTCGCTGAGGACCCTCATGAGGCCCACTCCGTCTGTCTCAAGGATCCACTCCTGCAAGGCCTTGAACTCACCGTCCTCTGTGATGATGATCTTCTTCTTATTGTCAGTCTGGGGCAAGTGCATGTACACCTAGAGGAGAAGAGTTTGACCACTGACTTATAATCATAGATAGGTGTCTATTATTACTGGTTATGAATTTGAGATCAGTAATGATCCATGTAGGGAATCTACTGCTGGTGAATATTATCTTATTGCAGACCTTGCTGATTTGCTCAATGCCTTGTAATGTCATGTCTGTCAGCATGTTGGACTCGATGCACCTCAGGAAGACATCATCATCCATTTTGTCCACCACCTCCTCGTCCTAGACAAAGAAAAAAAAAGACAGTGTATGATAATGTGCAACTTGACTGTAGTACTGTTGTAATAGCGTTTTATTATATTGTTGTTAAATATTACAACACTCTCGCTCACCTCTTGGAACTTGTTCTCATCGCTGTTCATGATCCTGATTCGCAGAACCAGCTTCTCAGCATTGTCGTCATTGAAGATACAGTTCAGATCGTCTCCAAAACCTGTGGGGAAGGGGAACAATGCCGACGACATTAAGGGAAATGTACATAGTTTTTTGTCAACACGCTGAATAAGAGTGTATGTGTAAGCAACCCACCTGCGTTGATCTTCTCGGCAATCTGCTCCATAGTCAACTTGCGATCGGTCATGTGCTTGCGGTCGAGCTCGATGCGCAGCAGCCAGGGTGAAATGCGCGTCACGTCAAAGTCGGGCATCTCGTAGTAGACGTTCACCCACTCCTGGTCCTCCGTCACCACTGTGCTCTGGGGGTTCGGGTCGTAGTAGATCGCAGTGTTGGCTGTCACCTAGGATGAAAGAGGTTTGTAAGAGAGTGGTTGTATTAGGAATGGAATAAAGAGTGATAGTGGGCTGTTACACAAAAATCAGTGAGAGCCAGTTTTGACTCTTTAAACTTCTATGTCGTCTTCTATCACTTGAAGCCCGTCTCGCCCCTCACCTTGCGCAGGGTGGTGTGCTCCAGTCGACACAGGATGTCCTTGGCCCTCTCAGCATCGCGTGCCGCCTGGCCCAGCAGGAAAACAGTCAGCGAGGGTGTCTTGGGCCTCTTGGAGATGTTGATCAGCTCCTTGAGACGCGGCACACCGAGTGTTACGTTCTTGGCCGACACGCCGGCGTAGTGAAAGGTGTTCAGGGTCATCTGGGTGGCAGGCTCTCCCAGCGACTGAGCGGCCAGAGCCCCAACCATCTCACCTGGGTGGGTCTGGGAACGGAGAGGGAAACGCGGGATGAATGGAAAGCATGTGGCTCCAGCATTGAGCAATCATCATGTTTGATTCTTTTGTTTTCCCATGCTGTCCACTACCTAACGTTTGAACAACAATGCTTATGTCACACATGTTGCTTAAACCACATACGATATGCAGAACTTACAATGGACTGGTTGAACCTGGTCTCAATCTCTCCTAGCAGCCAGTCGAAGGCCTCGGTGGACAGGCGGAACTCCTCCGTCATGCGCTTGGAGCAGAGCGTGGAGCGCAGGTGGATGTTGAAGAGCAGCGTGGCGTTCTGCTGCGCCTGCCTGCTCAGGGGGTCGTCACCATTCACAATCACCAGCTTCTTACTAAGATCGTGGACACCTGGGGGTCCAAACAAAGAACAAACCATCAAGATTTACGCTGCGAAATCTAAATGTATTGAAAGGAACGAGGCTTTTTATCCACGCTTAGAATATTGTCCATGCAAAATCCAGAACACTGCACGCTGTTACAGAAGACCAGTCTTACTCTAAGTTTTATGAAAATGAATACACTAAAAGCGTATAGTGGAAAAGCTAAGATATTATTTATCCTTTTCTCCCAAAGAATTACTCGTTATTCTATTTTATTATCGTTATTTTTTTTATGGTGTGAGAACCGTTTCCCCCTCATGTCAACGCAGGCCTTTTGGCTCATTTTCAACACTATTCCAGTAAAATATGCAAGATAGCTGGTCACAGGACATTCGGGTCCACTGTACTGTGATGCTGTAAGTGATCCTTCCCTCTCTCTCGCTGCGCTCCACTCTTTATATAACCAACGCGAACAGGCCAGGCGGCTTTATATAGCTGTAAGCAGCACTTGAGGCCAGGCAACCACCTCCCAACTATAATCCTGCAGCCAGTCATTTGTCCACAAAATCCCGGGACTAATAACATGGTGGAGAAACGGTGGGAGCGGCCGACGTCGCCATATGCATCGACAGGCAATTTTAGATATGAGGGACTTTACAATGGCTGATAACAAATCGTCTTTGGTGAAAAAGGTGTGTTATTTTTGGACTTACCCTCAACCACTCGTAGAGGATTGAGGTCTGTGGGGGTGCGAGTGTTGATGCGGAAGATCTTCTGGGCATTCCAGATCATCCTGGCCAGGTTGCATGGCAGCACCACCTGTAGGGGAGGAGGAACATTGCATCCCAGTTAAACAAGACGGGCCAGTTCGTTAATAACAGTACATTTCTATATGTTTTTTGTGTTATAGACTAGGAAACTGTTTAAGAGTGGGTGTGTGTGCAGATGTGACCACACACCTTGCTGTCCCCAGTGGGGAAAATGGCCCGGAGGATCTCCCTGTCGTCCTTCATCTTATCGAACTCCTTCTCCAAGGCGCTCTGCACGTGGGCGTTAGTCATCACATCTTTCACCACGTCTTCCTGCAGCGTGCGCCTCAGCGCCCGCTCGTTGGTGCAGTCGAACTTAAACCTAGACAGATTAGTCAAGGGGATAAGACAGTTAAGCCACTGACGATGGAGAGTGAGCCATTGTTTACACAGGTATGTACACGACATGAGAGCGACGCAATCCAGCGAGAAGGGATTGTGAATCCAACACGTTTGGTATGCCACTAGTATGACTGACGGGATGTAGGAGTGGAAGAAGGGAAATAATGGATATTCCTCCACTCCTACATCCCTGTGATTGTGTGTATACGAGCGTCTCTCACTTCTTTTCGAAGGCCTTGTTGGAGGGTTTCAGCGTTGCCATGTTCTGGAACTCCACAGCCTCCCCGGCCAGGCCGTCCTCGCCGTAGCGCAGCTGTACCACCTGGTTGATGGAGTTTCGCACCGTGGCGTCGTACTTCACCATCACCGACTCCATGGACTTGATCAGACGGCGCTGGATGTAACCTGGGGGAGGGGGGGGGACATTTTCCAACGTTGAAACCAACTGCCTTTTTTATTCATGAGCGGACAGTCTGAAGTCTCACTAAAAACACAGCCCCAATCTATCCTGACTCCCTCCTTCCTGCTTTTCCAGCCCTTTTCCCACCCAGCTGCCTGGACCTACCGGTCTCAGCAGTCTTGACGGCCGTGTCGATCAGTCCTTCTCTGCCTCCCATGGCGTGGAAGAAGAACTCGGTTGGCGTCAGGCCGGCCAGGTAGGAGTTCTCCACAAAGCCTCTGCTCTCAGGGCCGTAGTCATCCTTAATGAAGTGAGGCAGCGTGCGGTGCTTGAAGCCAAAGGGGATTCGCTTACCCTCCACGTTCTGTTGCCCCACCACAGCAATAACCTGGAGGAGAGAAGATGGGTGGTGTGAATTTTAAATCTCTACCTGTATCACTTCCGGGCTGATGCTGGATGGTGACATTATCGTAAATCAAACGATGTATGGTAATGAATAGCTGGGATTCTCTCTGTGGAGTACAAGTGGGGGCAAAAGGGACAGCTTGAAGAGAATGCCCTATCCCAGTCAGATCTCTTACCTGTGAGATGTTAATCTTCGAGCCCTTGGATCCAGCCACCACCATGGACTTGAAGTTGTTGTACTCAGACAGAGACTTCTGGGCAGAGGATCCTGTTTTGTCACGGGCGTCGTTCAGGATGCGGTTGACCTGGTTCTCAAAGGTCTGTCGTAGTGTGTTACCAGGGGTCGGCTCCAACTCGTTGTTGTGGGCTTTCTCAATGACCTGGTGGGCCACACAATCAAAGGTGAATGGAGAATTTTAACATAGTATAACCCAGTCTCTCTACTTTGTTAATTTCCGATGCAATCACGGGTAAAATTGTTTTGAGAAGACTAACTGCTGGTAATTCTGTGAGCTTTAAAGATCCTGGTGATGATGAGTATGTTCTTACTTCTATCACATCCTGTTTGGCTTTCTTGATGGTATTCTGAATGTCAAGGTACGTCTTTGCATCAGCAATGGAGTCACCAATACCGATGGAGTGACCTGGACAAAGGGGAACAATATTGTAAATATCAGATATACGAGTGACAAAAAATATATATATCAAGAGTTCACTACAAAAATACTATAATACCGGTATCCATTTTTCATTAAGATAATCATTACCTGAAGTTTATCATTCAATATCACTAAAATACGGAGGATACAGAGTGTAAGGACTTAAGTTACCTTACCTTTAAAAGCACCACAACTTATTTAACGTTTTTTTTATTAATCAATTTGTATTCTGTTAAATGGTGTATCTCTCACTTTGGAATGAGACTCTTCATATGAACCCAAAATGCTGACAGGCGTGCAATTCAGAGGCTGAGTAACTGAGTGTTACCGTTTCTTACTTCCACTGATTCCTTACCCTCAATGAGCAGCCAGTTGTTGACCACAGTCTGGATGTTGGAGTAGAAGAGTCTGGTGATGTCGTGGCCCATCTCCAGGTACGAGATGTGGACAAGGGAGCCGGCCGACGTCCCGAGAGACTTCTTACACAGGATGCCCATGATCAGCTCACCGTTCTCCACTATGACCTACGGCAAAGAGTTGGATACTATTAGACCTTTGATTTTCATTGGTGTAATATCTGACAATTCATCTTGATGACAGAGTGAACCGCTTCTGATGCAACAAAACTGTTCAAGCTAACAATGGCAAAAAGATAAACAATGTGCACATAGACTGTAGAACAATAAGTGACTGTATGCACACTTTAGGCAACGTATTTCGAGTAGACGCACTCCTCAGGCAGCAGTAATCCACTCGAGAAGCACTGACTAAATTGCTAACATTGCCTAACCATGTTCACTGTTCCGCAACCGATATGTGCGTGTTTAATCTTTGAGGCTGTTAGATTGAATAGTCTTCTGTTTGTGTTAGAACTGGTTTCCTTCCCCTTACTTTTATAACACAAAATGGCCGCCACAGAGTCAACAGCGGCTACTGTTATTACATCCTAACAGGAGACGAATGAAGTGGGTCACTTCCACTATAATCAAGATATATTCTTTAGTCTATATGTTAAGTTAAAGCCTGACAGCGGTATGCCGATCGGGCCTTCGCACCTTGGTGTCCCCAGGTGAGATGTGTTTGTACGGCCCGCTGTCCTCCTCGTCCGGGTGGGTGCTGTGCGTGCGGATGACGTTGATGTGTCCGGGAATGATGAGGCTGAAGATCTGCTTGCCCGTCCACAGGGGCCGAGGCTTGAGAATGGCCGGCTGAGGCACTTTCCCGTCCCACGTGGAGAGGAACATCAGCAGGTTCATCACCTCACCCTGTGGGAAGGAAGGGCAGCGTGAGTGTAAAGGGGTCGAGTAGTTTGTGTGTGTGTAGTTAGATGAACTGAGATCGAGAATCAATCATCTTTTTTCATAAGACAGCAATACTTCAGTCACATTGTACATTTGTGAGCGCTTAACTTTAAAATGTCTGACAAGCAGACAAGTTTAAACCTCCTTACCCTCTCTAAGAAAACGTCCCTTTTGGTGAATTTGCGCACAGCTGTGAGAGTGTCCTGCACAATTCCCATGACGGGCCTGTTGGACTGGGGCGTGACAATCATACGCGGCACCATGGCCAACTCCTGGATCTCTGCCTTCGTCTCAAGGGACTGAGGCAGGTGGAGGTTCATCTCATCCCCGTCAAAGTCGGCGTTGTACGGAGTCGTCACACTGGAGGGAGACGAGGAGGATGGACGTTACAGCTACTCTACATAACTACACAATGACTCTAAAAGTCCAATCTGGTGTCATTTGACAGACCCATAACCACTATAAGGAACTCACTCTTACTTATTATCGCTCTATTAAAAGGTAAGTGTGGCATGTAACAGCCTATTTACATGAAAAACAAGTTTCTAACAGCTAGTGAGGACTGGTCCTCTTCTGGTACCTGAGGTTGAGCCTGAAGGTGGACCAGGGCAGGATCCGGACCCTGTGCCCCATCATGGACATTTTATGTAGTGTGGGCTGTCGATTGAAGATGATGATGTCACCATCACACATATGCCTTTCCACCTACGGGGAGAAAGAATATCGACTTCACTCAGACAAAAAAAAAAATGCAGTATGTGATTCATATCCAAATGAAAGATATTGTTAGTGATACACCTTGACCCTACAGCTAATTATCATGACTGTGATCTTGCCTTGTAGCCAATCTGCAGGTGAAGGTCACTTGGTTTGGGGTGGAACCGCAGGTCAATTCTGTCTCCATTGTCACGGATGATATATTTGGCTCCTGGGTACTGGCTGTTGCCTCTTCGCACCAGCTCTTGCAATCTGGAAAGTTCACCAGAATGCATTAGATATCACATCTGATAAACACGTTTACAGTATACTGCAGACAACGTGCTACAGATTGAATGAGGCTTAGTCGGCCATAGAAAATAATTTGCCATACCTGTCAATATTAAAGGGTGTGACAATTTCTGGGAAGGTCATGTTGGCTGCGATGGATCGCGGTACGCCCACTTGGTCGATTTGCAGGTTGGGGTCAGGGGTGATGACAGTTCGGGCGGAGAAGTCCACACGCTTCCCCATCAGGTTTCCTCGGACTCGCCCCTCCTTCCCCTTTAGACGCTGTTTGATGGATTTGAGGGGGCGGCCAGACTTTTGCATTGCCTGGACAGGAAAAAGTTCATTGGCATTTAAGGACAATAAAAATATTGTGTACAACAGTTTAATATAAAAAATTAATGTTAAAGAAACTAAGACCAACATTAGCATGTGATCCTGGGAGATGCATTTCAAATCACAGTATATTAAGTTGACATGTCCAAATCAGACGCTGGGCTGAAATCTAACCAGCCAACACGTTGTGTGTTGAGCAGTACAAATTTCTGTTTCTATTCTATTGTCTCTTGGCGGCATCATGAAATACATGCATACCCTGGGGAGGCCTGGAAGTTCATTGTCCACCATGGTGGCGACATGAAACTGAAGCAGCTTGACATCCTCTGCAATGACGTGAGCCGCAGCACCACTCTGCTCGTTCCTTCTCAGCTGGTTGTTGATCTTGACGATGTCAGCCAGTTTGTGGGTCAAGTCGTCCTTTGAAACAGAATCGATTGATCATTGTTTTTGACGGCGCTGTTCATCTAACTATACATGCCATTTTTACAAAACTTAAAAGATAAGAGCAACAAGTTAACATACAATTCAGTCTGGGATCACATTGCCTCACCTGGTTGCGAGCTGAGCCCTGCATGACTACAGCAGGCCTGACAGCCAGCGGAGGCACAGGCAACACGGTCACAATCATCCATTCGGGTCGGGCGAACTTGGGGTCCATGCCCAAGATGACGTCTTCCTCGTCCGAGATGCGCTTAAAGATCTCATGCACGCGCTCGGGGCTTAGCAGGATCTTCTTCTCCTGGGAGTCCTCATTGACGTGCTTCCACTCAGCGTACAGCTCCAAGCCAGAGCGTCTGATACGTGGCTGGTAGCGCCCACAACCTCCGTGGCCCTGAGAGTCACAAAGTGGGGCGTGAGAGAGAAGAGTGAGAAAGAAAAAGTGTGAGAGGAGACAGAAATATTGTGACATGGAGTCAAAGTGTTGGATGAGGACTGGGGCAGTGTCATGAATGGTCAGAGCTAAAATGCCCATGACAACAATAGCAAACTGCTCATTCCATCCAAATACCTTCTCCTTGCTGATGTCCTCCTCGGTCTCCTGCTGTTCCACTCCAAATTTGTTGTCCATCTCCTCCCCTCCTTCACAGATGTTTTTGCCTTTACACAACTCGTACACGTGTGTCAGACGCTTTCTGGGCTGGCCTTTAGATTTACACAGGATGTCTTTGATCTTGGGATTATTCTAGAAGGGACAGTAACAGGAGCAACTTCAGCATCAAAACTGCAAAGGTTCTGAACATGACTGAAATCCTACTTCCAAGGTAAAATATCAACAGGTTTTCATACTTTGTCGTTTGGGTGAAAGCAATACAGTGAACATACTAACCGAATCCACTAAAAGCTTGGAGCAGAAGAAGCAGACGCATCGAAGAACCTTCATAATCTTTGTTATGAAGCCGACATGAAAAACCGGCTTTGCCAGCTCTATGTGCCCGAAGTGCCCGGGGCATTCTGTCATATTACCTGTAGGGAGAAAAACCTTGTTAATAACATAAGCAATGACTTGGGATGGAGACAGAGTGGTCAACTGATCAATAATATTGATAACCAGTAATTGCTAACATAACACTGTGTACCTGCACATGTCTGACACCTTCCAGATCGTTCTATGACCCCTTGTCTCGGGTCCATAAGGCCACCAAGTTTAGGACGCCCTCCTTCTGTGGTCTCGGGGTATTTGATTCCCCCCTCTGTGACGGACATCCGTTTCTAGAGAGACAGCCACCATGTATATAAATGAAATAATACTCCACCAACCTACAGTTCATCATCCACGACCAATGCAAGAAAATCAATCTCCAGAAACAGCTTTGAAAGTTTATAAAAAATTATAACAAGTTTGTGTACATGTGGCTAAAATCATCCACATCACCATTAACTGATAAAACCATGAAAACCAACCCAAACGGAATTTGCTTAACCAGGTGATGTGCCTTTATGTCAAATATAGTCAATTTATAGAAACTAACAATCTTGATTTAAAGAAAACATGCATATCACTGACTTTATTGAAGTTACCTTTTATTATGATTTATTTATTGCATAATAAGGGAACAGACCAGTGTGTGAATACTTCAGAGGAAACTTAATGATAGACCTGCAAAGCTATGTGCGTATGCATAAATGTAGCCATAAAATGTACTTGTTTGTAGGTCTATATGTTGCATTGACCATATTAAAAGGGGGTTTAATTCATGTGATAGCCTGGATCAGTTTCGTAACAAAGTGTGCTTAAAGTTTGTCAAACTTCCTGCAACATGCCCTTGCTAGTTAGCTCAAGCTCCACCAGCTTCACATAGCTAGCTAGGCTAGGCTAACTGCAACTGTAAACAGAACCATGTCTCTGCCATCAATGTTACACTACAAGATTATTCATGAAAGAGTACGACTAATGTGTGAACGTTCAGAGAATGAATAAACCCCCAGTCCCCCAAAAGAAAACCTACAAGCTCATCTGGGCTGATGATGCCGAATTGCACTCTCTTGATGAGGCGCAATGGGCATGCGCTGTCGCCGGAGGGCGGTCCGTGCATCCTGTCTATTCAAAGAGACGCGTCCTCCCTCGGCACGCCGCTTTGTGAGAAGGAACAGCCTTAAATTGTCACCGGGGCTCTGGCCAGGCCGCCAACGGTGACCGGAATGTCTCCGAAGGCGATATCCCAAGGACCTTTGTTGTTTGTTCCCCTAAGAACCTATTTATTGTCGTTTTGGTCCCAACTGTGCTAACTACCGGCTGCCCCTTCCCTTTTCCTGATCTACACTGTGGTGCGCTCTGAGCGCTTCTGAGCGAGAAGAGGTCCAACGGTTGTTTATATAGACCGAATGTCTGCTACAGGGTTACACACCCAGAAAGACAGGGACTGAATACTCGGGAGGTGGGACATGGTTCTGTATAGTAAAACGCTCATTGGCTATACAAGACAACTTTATGAATAATGGATTTTATCACACGTATAGCCAATGGCAGAGCACGTGAAGATTTCCCAACCAATGAAAACCGAAGGAGGGCTTTGGTTTGACCTGAACTCGCCGCCATTGGCTATATTAAAAGTGAGTAGGCGGCACTATGTGATTTCTGCTTGTAAATTATACATATTCAATTTCGTTTCTCGTGATTCGCGTATTTTCTCATTAATATGTAGTAGAAGAGAAAGGCAGACCAATAGCAACAAAGATATAAAACTCCTGGAATAATTTCGATAAAACCCGCCCTGTTTCCGATGTTTACCGAACGCGGCCGATGTGAGTTTCTTCCCTCAGAGCAAAAATAAAAAAAATCTGTGTTGTCCCGTTCGTCTCGCTCTGGATCAGCCTGGACTCTAAGAAAAGAAGCTCAGGGTTGAGGCCTGCAAAGACCTTCGACGAAACACAAGAAAAACACCGCTTTTCATTATATTTTCACCTTAATTTATGGTCCCTTAGGTTATTTTTCGAGCTCTTTTTGATATGCGCTGAATTTTCTGATTTTCACTAACGGTATTTTTGTATCTGTGGGACTTTGTCGCGATCCCCGGACTCGCCTGCGACTCGTGGCCGGCCGGCGGACTACATCTTCGGTACCTTCTTCAGGAAAGTCCGGGGGAAGCCTAGGGTGTTACATTGGTGCTATTTTGTAAGATTTTCCACTAATCGATATATAGATGTTAAGAATGTGGCTTAAATGAGAATATATGTCGCCGTTGTTGGTTCTCTTTAGATATTTTTGTTGTTGAAATGCAAACGTTTATTGTAGGCCACGTTTCAAATGTAGTCCGAAAAGCCCCGTGGCTTTGGCGGTAACAAGTCTATGTAACGTTACGCCGCCATCTAATATCTATAACTCGACTTTCCCGGTGATTTGTTAATGTTATAACCTAACAAACCAGATAATGATAACGAAATTAAAACGTTCACATCTCCTTTTTGTTGTTGCTACCAACTGCCGCGGGTCGCGTTAGCTTAACGTTTGACTAGGTGGCGAACAACGACGAGCAAGCCAGTTTACGTTAGCTTCTAAGATGGGTGGATTTTACTCGCTGCTGGTCTGTTTTCTTTTATTACTAATTTCTTGTCTTGTAGTTTAGGCTTAAGTTATGTGTAAGATGTTTAGTTAGCTTTGCTGCGTGACAGGGAAGCGCGGTGATATAACGTTACGGGACATAATGTTCAGTTAAACGGCACCAGTTACCGATTAAATTGCGCGATTTTGCGAGCTAACTTGTTTTAGAGTTGGGTGATATTATAGTTTTAGTTACTTGGTTGTTTACATCGTATCACTACCAAAACGTTGTGATGGGTAAAGTAATGTTTATGCGATGTTAGCTTGTATCGGATGCTAGCGAGCCGAGCTGTGAAACAGACGTTGGGGCTATCGGAGCTAGCGGAGTTCCACAAGCACTCAATATGGCGGCGTACGCTTCTTGTTGTGAACAAGAAAGATGGAGTCTGGAATATTCTTGTTGGCTAACTTGCCCTAGCCAGTTAGCTGCGCATTTCCAAACCAAATCGAGCTCACAAGAAAGAAAACGAGGAGCTACGACTTTAATCTTGTTTTCGATTAACAAGACATGGGTAGGATCTCAAAGTGTTGCTAGTTAGCCAGTATTGCAGTAACGTTAGTCTTGACTGTTGTCTGTGTCAGAGTTGAAGCCATTTTGCTAGCTAACTACGTGCATAGTCTACTGTTTTGTAAGCTTTCCATTTGGTCAGTGGCAGATCTGTCCTCTGGCTTTATTATGATAATGATGATATAAGTGGCATAGCTGTTAGCCTCTTTTATAAAGTCTTCTGATTACTTAAAGGTTAGGTGTCATAGTTTAGCATTAATCTGGTCTTCAGGAGACTAGGAAATGCCAATGCCTTGTTACACAATAGATTAATCCTGTTAGCTCTGGTAGTTGTACCCAAGGACAGGAAACATGTAACTTAGGCTGTTATGTGCAGGTCAGTGTTGACGACTGGCTATATAAGCACTTTGCCACAATGTAGGGTCTTGAAAGAGGCAGACTTTCCTATTGTCTCCATCTACCAGTCCTGTGGATTTAAGTGTTGTTGGATATTTTCTCCCTTGGGTGCATTCTGCCTTCATATAGAGTAGCGAGGTGGTGAAAGCAGATGATTTAACACAATGCAGCTACTGAACCACCTCTGTGTCTCACTGCTATGATTGTATGAAATGCCTGTCACACCAATCCCTATATGATTTTTATTAAGCTGGTTGACTGATTGTGTGTAGTTGACTTGTTACTCTTTTTAACAGTTCATATTGTCACTTTTGCTGTAACTGTGACTGCCTGTCTTTTGTTCAAATAAAGATATTGATCCAACTTGACTGATTGTGGGTGTGCTTTGTTTTTTTGTGATGTAACTCAGTGATATTGACATATTTAACATTCTTTACTTAGTCATCTTAAGTGAGTGGGACAGCTTCAGTGTTTTTATGCTGCCACCAGCATGAACATGCCTCTTTGCCCTCGTGTGTTTTTGGCAGGTCCAGCACAGAGGAAAGCATCATTCTCAAGCTCAGAAGCAGGGATAGATGCCACATCTGCAGTATCCTTATTGAGTGAAACCAGCTTGTTATTTTGAGTAACCCAGTGATTTGAATAAACTGAAACAGTTTATTCAAATCACTGGGTTACTCAAAATAACAAGCTGGTTTCACTCAATAAGGATACTGCAGATGTGGCAT
>OMOV01088577.1:0-19243 GCA_900312565.1 Beryx splendens | reverse complement strand
CGCGATCGAGAGACACACACACACACCCGCCGAGAGTACACAAGCGCACAAACCCACACACACAACGCAGCAGTGTTTTTTTTGTGTGTGTGTGTGTGTGTGTGTGTGTGTGTGTGTGTGTGTGTGTGTGTGTGTGTGTGCAAGGGTGGTTGTTATGTCTGTACTGTCTGTACAGTTCCTGCCAAGTAGGAACAGTGATATTTGGATTTTCTTTGCATGCCAATAAAGCACTGAAATTCAGAACTGAAACCACCACTTAGGAAGCCTGATTATGTGAGCCTGTGTATTACAATGTATTCTTGCCCACTCACACTGTCATGCATACGCCTGCATCCCTGTACAGGCGGGGGGTTAGAATGATTGGAGTGACTGTAAGAGTCTCCAGGGGCCGAGAGAGATGGTAAACTGAGCCGTGAGAGAAATCAGATCACCTTGAATTTGCATAAACAGTCTTCAAATGGCTGCGCAGAGGGTATAAGTGTTAGCCGTCCAGGCCTGAATAACTCCCAGCCGTGGATTAGTATTGGGTTCATCCAGGTCATTTAACACTTAAAGACAGTCCCCAGGGAGCCCATTGATGTTGGACAAATTGTTTTGCCTTTATGGCAGCTCTGCTCTCCACAAGGGTGTTAGGTGAGTTCTGAGGAGTAATTTGCCGCCTGTAGTGAGGGACACTTTGCACCCTGTTCCCTCCGCTCAGAAAGCAGGGCTGTATCAAAACACAAAATGGCACCTCGAGCAACATCAGCACCAATTACATGGAAATAGTGCCAGTCTGGGTTGAGGTCCTGAGGATGGGCTAAAGACACTGGGAATAATGAGTGAATACCTTTCGCTTCCTGCCTTGCGCTTCAAGCGAAACGGGCATCTCGGAGACCGCTGAGATGAAAAATGGGACGCGGAACCTTGTGAACCAGCCTGGAAATATGAAAACTTTGCAAAGGTGTAAAGGCTCCTTGTCAAGTTGTGAAGGAAAGGAGTGAAAAAGTTGTGCAGAGACGGTGTGCATGCGTGTGTGACCCAGAGAAAATTGCCTCTGCCAGTTGACTTTGTCTTTGCGCCATGGAAGAGGAGAGCAGGGTCAGACACTGCTACATCACACTGCTGAGAGGGATCCACTGCTGCCTTGAAAAGACGAGGAACAACTCTCTCAGATGAATGTAAACTTCCTTCCTGTTTTAAGTGATGCCGTAAGTCACACAGATGAATGACATCTGATGCAGCAGTGGGCAAAGACATGCTGGAAGCTCAGACAAGTGTTTGCTCTTTTATTTCATTAGATTCGACTCCCATAAGGCTTTTAAAGTTTCTTTGGATCTCACTTGCATCAGGTGAGCCAGCGCTTCTTCTGGTCCAAAGCAGTGATTATTATCCCTGCAGAAAAGCATTTGGAACAAAATGCATCCCCAACTGAATACAGTGTGACTGTAAAATAGATTTGTTGCTAACTAATTATGCACTTCCCATGCAATTTATAACACAGCGATGCCTGCAGTAACACTTAACTTCTGGAGCTTGATTAATGGCACCATGCTGGAGCTGTAAGCCTAGAAATAGGAGCTGTGGAGAAGAAGCTCACATCGCCAGCATCAGCAGTCTGGACCCGCTCCTTCTGTCACCGCTCACGCCCGCTACCCATAAAAGTAAAATGCAGCAGGTTTGGAAAACAGCCTTGTCCTGTTTGTCAGAGGGCTTGACGTAAATAGCGTTATGTGTCAGGCCCCGGGGGGAGAAAGCCTTGGTGATGGAACTCATCACCAACGTGGCACTTCATCTGGTGGTGCCAGCCACACGCACGACGAAGCTCTGTATCAGATCGCACTCATCTGCTGCACTGCAAGGTGATAACACTTTACTGAACGGTGCAATGGGTTTGATTTTTACAGTAGGCTACCACAGCACAAAATGACCATAATATATCTGCAGGGGTTTGATAGGGTGGTTGATCAATACCAGTGACTCAGCCATTACTTCACCAGGTGTGGAGACGTCTGGCTTTAAAAAACTCAACTTTCCAGCCTGTTCTCTGTTTTGGAACAAGAGCTCCACGTCCATTGGAATTTCAGGACTCTCTCAATCCTCCCATCTACTCCCTCCCATCTACTCCTACAATCCTCCCTCTACTCTCCACACGTTCCTTTCCTCTCGCATTTTCACCTGCTCAGTGTTGGAGGACGGTGCTATGAGCCAGCAAGCGGCATCGCAACACATTTTGCTCTCAAGCCAAAAAAGCAAATGCCAGTCGTATTTTGCATTGTGATAGTTTACCTCTTCCCTAGACATTTCTGTTGCGTCTCTGCTCTAATTAGGTAGTTGTCTGTCTCTTTTGTGAAACTGCAGCTTTATTATTATTCTAAACTGTGCCAGAGACTTATCAAATAGGCTACACAACATGTGAAACCATTTAAATCACATGGCCACATACTGGCCAATGTCAGTACATAAAATACCACTTGTTGCTGAGTAATATTTTTTTCCTCTGCATCAATTTATATCAATATATAAGTTTTGCTAGTCCACTTTCTTATGACTTTCACACCTCACTACATCAGCAGAATCAAATCAGACTTTTTCAATAGGGTCTTTTAAAGCTTTATGAAGGGAAGCATTCACATTTTCCGTCGCTCCATGTTCATTTTGAAACAGACCTACATCTGACAAACAGAATAATGAAGTCAAGACTGAATTCAAGGATATCCCACACACCGCTCTTGCTCAATGCCACCAGAATTTTATTCTTTGGATCCACCAGGACCTTCGTCAGAGTATAGACGCACACTCTAATGAAGACAATAAACACAATTCTGGTGGCGCTGAGCAAGAGCAGTGTGCAGGATGTCCTTTATTCAGTCGCGTATTCAGCTTCTTCTCCAAAGCACCTGTACCAAACAATATGGCTGGATGTGCGATTCCCATGCCTTTTTCACAGAATAATGAACTCAAAAAGCACAATGGAAGGCAACGTTATAGACCTCAGTCTCCATCTCTACATCTATTCAGTGTGAAACCTTAACATATTGTGAGCATGCTCAATATTCACCAGGTCATAAGGACTGCCACAGCCCTGTGTTAGCTAGACAATTAACTTTGTGCTTACATGCTCAGAAACACAATGTAATCTATGAGAATTGTCATAAAAGAAGGTGCTAAACTAGCAAGATCAGACTATACAAATCAGACTGTTCTTGTGAACCATTCACTAATCTTAATAGCGCTCCATTGACTTGGGCCCAGATTGAAATCAGCATTAACATTGTGATGGTACAATCATTCGCTTCACAATGAACTGAGGAGTTTAAACGCAGCTGCCGCAGGAATAGAAATGTGACGGAGCCATTCAGAATTAACCATGCTGATATGAGCTGCATATGCAAGTAGCAACACCATCTGACTATCACCTCTGCTTATCACCTAGCCTACTATTGCTAAAGCCTGCACACAGTGAGCTGACACTTCTGCTGGAGACCCACAAATAAGAGACAAAATGATTACTGAAGGGCAAGCAGCTATTAAAAAACACTAAAACGTTTCAGCCAGCACTGAGCAAAAAAAGGATTCTCTCCACAAGGCAAATCCCACACAAAGGAGTCAAACGCCTTAACGCATTCATCGAAACGTGTTTGCATTCTGTGATGGTTGTGTGCCCTTCGATTAAGCCCAATGCAAGTAATCCATCATTTTCAGCTTACTCTTATTTGTGCGATGTGCTTCCTTTTACTCCTTTTTGGGGATCTCCTATGGAAGTCATGGAGTGTGTTTTGGTCCAGCACACACATATTCGATTGTTGAAGCTCAGTCTCTTTTTCCCCAACTTCTACTGGAGACTTAAGAAAATCATTTTAGAGCAGAGCACATCCCCTCAGAGCAGCTTTTCGTCTGTGCAACCTGCCGCACAGCGGCTTTATCTTCTCTTATTATAGGATGTTTAAGAGCATAATCATTAATACTTGTGGTCTCAAAGGACTGCAGCGCCCCGCCAGCAGCATAAATGTGAATTTGAACGCTTTTGCTGCTGAAGTCTGCATTCCATGAGTGAATACAAGGCGTGGACAATATAATGGAAACACCACAGGAAAAAGGACTTCGGAGTAACTTGATCACAACGGAAGCCAATTAGCAGTATGTGTCACTGATAATCACTTTTCTATGCAAGTTTTTTTTTTTTAAAGCAGCATGAGATAGTTCCAAATGGTCCATGCCTCATGCATCAGACACAAAAACTGCAAAATTATTTAATGTGGCAAGAGAGAGCAGTTTCAAAAATCATGATACCATCCGTATCAAAGACCAACACACAAATATGGAAACCCGGTGCAAAGAGCACAAAACCTGGACTGCAGGGAAATGGAAAATAGCAATATGGTCATCTTTCACCTTTATACAGTACATTCAGACACGTTTATGTCTGAATCAAACAATGAATCAAAGAAAATCAAAGGATGCCTTCAACCAACATTGTCTCTTGCCAACTGTTAAACATGGTGTTGGAGCTGTAATGGTATAGGCAGCCAATTCATGGGAGCTATTAGTCTGCACCATTAGGCCTGGGACCGTCGTTCCCCTCTCTCCTCCAATCCTTTCTGTCTCTCTCTACTTCCACCTGTCCAATAAAGGCAAAAAAATGCCACAAAAAACCCCAAACAAAACACTGTTCCCTCATATGTTCCCATATTTTAAGATGTTAATGCCTCCACACATACTGCTAAACAAATTCAAGAGTTGTTTCATGAACATCAGGATGAAGTCAAATGCCTTCCATGGCCTCCCCAGTCTCCAGATCTAAACATCATTGAAGCTTTATGGGAAGTTCTGGAGCGCAGAGTAGATTTCCACCTCCTTCATCCATCAAAGAAATGCAGGCTTTCTTTTTTGAAGAATGGTCCAATATCCCACAACATAAAGTTCGGGATTTGTATGACAGCAATCCAAGAAAGACTGAAGCTGTTCTGAAGGCAAAAGGTGGCATTTTTACCTCCATAATACTCCTATGTGTTTGTTTGCAATACTCCTACTCCATATTACATTCTTGATATTAATACACTGTTAGGCGTTTCTGCTATTTTGTACATACTTATCATCAATAATCCTCAGCAACATCAGTAAACGATATGAAATCCAACACATTTCCACATTCAACAAACATTAATCCGGTGCAATGAAATCTTCATCAAAATGTATTTCCAGTTTTGCTGTAGGTCCTCTCACATTGCGGTCCCCAGATATCAGAATTGCCACACGAGTGTCAGCAGTGGCAGAAATGGCAGCCTCTGAAGGAACGGCCGGGTACAGTCACAATCAACAGATGGTGAGCACTGCCTCTTCCCCCCCAGGGCAACAGTAAAATTGAGCTTGTGAAATCTGTCACAATCCGCGGTGGCAAATGTCTCACAGTTCCTGCAAATGCTAATGAAACTCATGTGAGGTCCAAAACTGCGGCGGGGAGGGCAGGGAGAAATGGAGTCGAGTCCAATTTAAAAATGACACTGTGTGACAAAATCATCCTTCTAGAGGGCATTGAGATTTCTCTGGCCTGCGGACAGACATTCACAAATGAGCACGGCTCAAAGATGCCAGTGACATTCAGGTTGCCATTGTGAGCGTCTCCTTTGAGACTCACCCCAACAAATTCCATCAGAGGCTTGGATAAAGCCTGTCTTTGCTGGCACACACACACTAGGCCTCATTAGATAGTACTACCGTGATGAAGTTAATTACATTGTGCTGTTTTTGACTAAAATGAATTTAAAACAGTCGGATGCACATACCGGACTTTCAGAGACCTCCACTCAGCTGGAATCCAATGTGAAAAAGTGCCCTTGGTACAAAGCCTCCATCAAAAGGAGAGAAATCAAGTGATCAAGTGGTTTTATCTGCTAATGAACATATCCATTAGCCCTAACAATCCACATTACACTCATGGCGCTTTCTTTATTCTTAATTAGCACAAGTGTTTCAGTCCTCAGTTCACATAGCACAAATTTGCAGCACTGCTCAGTGTAGTTGATTAAATCCTGTGAATAAAAACAATGGATACTATAACAGAGAATGTGATGCATTCATGTGAGCACAGCAGTGGAAATAGCTGTCCTCACCTCACACAAAAACTCCATATCAGCTCGGACACTTTCCTTTTTGGTTTAAGGGGCAAAAATTCATTCAAATAATCTATATTACTCAAATATGGATTACAGTATTAGAAATGCGTTCTATATAAATATGTATTTATAAACATAATGTAATACAATATAAAAATATCAGTATGTACTGTATACAGCATGAAATAGTGGAGCCATAAGGAAATATAATTACTATATGCAGAATATAACAATGAGGAAAGCATGTGTAAACTGCATAAGCAGATATGTGAATTTGCAAGTGTGCATCATATTCAAATTAACAAGTTTACAGATGGCCATATGGGGGTATCTGTATGTCTGCCTAAAAACAATGTGACACTATAAACCAATTACAAGTTACAAATTGTGTTTGCAAATTAAGAAATGCATTTAAAAAGTGCAATAAACATTGTCATATGCACATGCAGCTTCAGTTCATTTTTTGGTCACAGGTTTTGTCTTAACAATACGAGGAGAAACTCACCACCGGCATTAACGCTCTGTGCTGATCCGCTGGTCTGCGTTTCCTTAGGCCCTGCATTAATACCAGGTTAAATCAGAAAGCCAGCTCCTCTGAAAGATTAAGAAAAGTTCTTAGCTTAGCAAGATGTTTTTTCTTTGAGGCAAATCTTAATTTGTAATCAGGAAACTAACTCTCCAGGCAAAAGAAACTAATGGACATGGGGTAGATTTAATTTTCCCTGTCCAAAACTGATTCCAATAATATATATAAATACCATCAGGACCAATTTACATCTACACAGCAGGTCACATGTTAGCCTTCAAAATCACTGAACAAAACAACATATAACTGAATCTGTGTGTCAATTGTGGGCAGGCAGAATGATCAAGGAAAATCGACGTGAAAAAGATTTAGCCTATTAACAACTAACTAACATGAGAATAGACTGGGTCACGATTACGTGCTTCCAAATAAGGAGGTAAACAAATTATCCCGCATGTGCTGTCAATGTCAAGCCCAGTGGGAAATCACGACTGGGAGCCTGCGAGTGTGTGTGTCTGCTGTGTAGCCTGAGAGTGAGCATTTCCACCAAACCAGGCTCCACCAAATCTCCCCCATTGGACACAACATGAGAGCGCAGACCAGCAGAGTCTTCCCATTTCAGCAGAAGTCACTGCTAAACTTTGAATCATATGAAACCACTTTCTTTCTTTGTGAGAGATATAACATATCAGTGATATTAAACAGATTCCATTGCCTCAATCTAAATTCTCAAAGCAATGTTAAGATGTTTTATGGTAGGATGATTAGTTAATTGAGAAACGAGCGAGGGAACTAATGAGGAACTATTAGTTAATGGTGAGTTTTTGAGTAACTCCTAACCCTCATTCGTTCATCATTTGCTCCCTCACTCGTTTCTCAATTAACTAATAAAATGATTAGTTACTCTGACATTTTATTAGGAGTTACTCAAAAACTGACCATTAACTAATAGTTAGTTCCTCATTCGTTCCCTAGTAACTACTCTAAATGTTGTGTACCTTATTGTAAAATGCTATGCGATGTTAGGTGACTGCTTCAAGGAGAAAGAAACCTACCAGCCCACAATCCACAAGGCAATAGAGAAAATAATTACTGATTATTTTTCAATCACAAATCCCAATGCTTTATGGTGTTGCATGTGGAAGTCTACTGATGTGCACCCTCCTTTTGTTTTCAATTACTGCCCCAATTTATGGTCTTATCTACCAAAGGACAGTCTCTCATTTCGCCATCTATATTAAACCTTTCATAACCGGTAAAAATATTTGCAATACATTAGCCTCGATGTAATCTCTAAATGTAGAAATGAACCTGTGGAAAATTAAAACCATAATTCTTATCTTTTCTCACACCTAGGACTATCGGTCTCATTTCAATATGCTGTATTAGGTTATGATTTGTCTGTCTTTTGTGTTTTATTCACAAGATGGCATGATTCACAGTGGGTGGTGTGAATGCTAATTAAATTTCTGGCGCAAGGGGAGGAAAAGGCTTTCGCATCCCCAGGCTTTCACCCTGGCTCAAACCTACCACTCTGAGGTGTGATGTGTTTCTTCATTCAAGGCCAAATCTCCACCCTTCATGCTGCAGCAGACAAGAGGACTGATTGCACTATATTGTCCCTGTAATTTTCCATGCTGGATGGGGTCACTCAGTCAAGATAAGGAGCAGGCAGTCTTTGCCTCCAGCTCCTCAAATGTGTATCCCACTCAGGTTCTTTGCCACAGATCGAACACGATCAACCTATCGGCAGCAGTCCTCATACAATGAAAGAGGCATATCCTGGGGTGGACAATGTTGACTGGCAGGGGCAAATCCATTGGGCATTGTGCAGGTAGTAACTTGAGAGTAGCAGAGGTTCACCTTGACCTCAGATGCTAAGCGTGTGTCACTCCAGTGGTGAGCTTAGTGCCAAGAATTGAATACTGATTCATGCAGGGTCCTCTAGACAGAGAGATGGGCCTAGGGGAACAAAAAGCAACCTATTGCCAAAGCTAGCGTCGCAGGAAGAGAGAGAGAGCAACAGAGAGAGAGAAAGAGAAATGATGGGAAGAGAAAATATTAGACAGTACATGGAGAAAGAGCAGTGAAATGCATCAAAGTCTGAATTCCCCGTTTTCCCAAATCAAAAGCTCAACCATCAGACCTTATCTGCACTCTAAGTGGTAAACAAAGCAACCACACCAGAGGTGGATTTAACTTGATTTTATTATTACAAACACGTTCACACATTTATTCCAACAGATCTATTTTTATATAAAATGTTTATAAAATATTGGCAAAATTTTTAATTTTTAATTTAAGTATAAGTGTGTAGTCAAAGTCCATGAAATTGAGGTAATTTGGAAGTCAGATTTGCAATGTAAAACCTTTTAACAAAATATTACAATGTCCTTGAAACAAATGAAACTGGTAATAGTTGAGGTAGTGACAAGCATGTTTTTTTAAGCATAAATTTTTTAGCCTACGATCCTCTGACTTCCATAACCAAAATCCAGACTAACTGACAAGATCTGTTCAACATGAAAAATACAGCAAAGTGGTTGGTAAATTACTTACAGCAGAAACTGTAAAAGCACAGGAACAATAAAATATGCAAGTGCTAAATCTAATATTAAAATGACAGAAATTTGTAGAAAATAAACCAAAACAAAAGCATAGCTCATAATATTCATATTAATACTGTCATTTAATTGTGGAGCTATCTTTTGCACCGTCTGTCTGGGATGCACCACAACCACGGCTTCCTCCGAGTGCGAGGTTCATTATTGGGTGTTCAGTCCTTGATCAGACATTTGACAAGTGATTAATCAGGCAGGCAGCCTCAGCGGAGCAACTGAAAGTTAATTTCCACACTTCTGCATGTGGAGATGAATTAGAGGCATGTGCAGGCAGGATAGCTGCCTTCGTCACCCTTTCAGGGCGACCTCTGGCCCCCGAAAGTGCCAGGATTATATCCAGTCTGGCAGCTCCACTCTTTTCTTCATGATGCACCAGCACACAGCGGACGTTCGTGCGAAGGCGGAGGGTTAAGTTGTGGAATTGGGTGCGGCGGGATTCTAGGGGGACAGAGCGAGGAGCTGGGTGAAAGACAAAGTCCTCCTGCACCAGGCCTAGGTGGGTATCAGTAAGGAGAAGCTGGGCCAGGGGCTCAGAGCGGGTGCTGGGGCTAATGCAAACCCCTACACTAGTGTACATTAGCAGCTGTACCTCTCCCAAACTGGGTCTTTCTTGATCCATGTTACTGTGAAGAAGGTAAACCAGATCGGCAAGAGTCTTCTGGAACTGGCAGCAGACCCTCAAACCGGCATCCAGCAGCAGGTCCGGTACAAAAGCCTGCCAGTCCAGGGACATCCCTGTCAAGTCTCCATGGAGCAGTGGGTGCTGAGAGACCCTGCTGTCCCCCGGGCAGATGACACCAAGTATGGCATGACACAGCTCTTGGGTTAGCTTCTGGCTGTAGGTGTAGAGACCAAGGATGCTCTCCTCTGTAGTGCCCGTCAGACACAGACTCTGGCCTGCTAAGCCTACCTGGACCTCCTTCAGCTGCAGCAAGGGGAGGTGGTGGAACAGCACCAGCAGTCCAGGGTCAGAGGTCAGGGTATACAGGCCCGACTCCATCAGGACCAGGAGGGCAGGACAGGGCTGAGGTTGGCTGCATTTAGCTGCACTCAGCCAGTAGAGTGCCACAGTCTTCTGGGAGGTGAACACTGAAGTGGAGATGACAGACTGTAAAGAGTCCATCAAGCCTCGCAGGGGCAGAGACTGCAGATTCACAAGGGCATCGGGGAATTCTACCAGGTTTTGACAGAACATTTGCACATCCTCAGTCTTCTGCACAGTCACTAAGCTCTCCAATGACTGCTCCGCAGTAGTTTGAGGATCCTCGTCTACAGGTGTATGGGTAGCCTGTGGCTCACTGCTCTGTTGCGCTGGTAACATGAGCATCTTGATCATGCACTCTCCTGGTTTTAAATGAATATCAGCCAAGTCCTGCTCTTGTGGTAACTGTGTATCCCTTATACTCTTATCCCTTGACCACTTTTCTTTTTGGACTAGCGATGGGTCTTCTGGCAACACTATTGCCTTGACACAGTTCTGTGTTGGAGGCAGGGTTAAGGTTGTGTTTGTACTAGTGAGGGCCTGAATCCTCCTAGCTGCCTCATCTGGCTGAAGGTGTTGAGTTAGCTCCATCTGGATGTGCTGTATCAGTGGCAGTTCTTTCACCATGGAGAACACATAGCTACCCTTGAGCAAAGAGAAGACATGGCTCTCTTTGACAAGGGAGAAGACCTGGCTGTCCTTCACTACAGACAGAGCCTGACTCTCCCGGACCAGAGACACCACCTGAGTGGACCAGCGGGCCGCAACAGGCTGTAGCCCTTCCTCCCTGACCTGCTGCAACACCGTAGGAGAGCTCCACAGGAGGCGCCCTGCATCCTGGACCATCCAATAAATTCTGCTGACCAGAGAGCCCAGCCTAGAGTTTTGAGCTGCAGCTGCTGCGGCCTCAGCCTCACACTCTCCTGGGATCTCTTCCAAACCCCTGAATTCATTCATCTCTTCACGGCTGAACTGGTCCTCCAAGGCAGTTCCCTCAGCTGGACAGCAGGCTGCCTGACTGCTGTATGTCTTGTTGGAGAGCACAGAATGAGCGCTGGTCTGTGGGAGGACGGACCTGGAGCTAGTTTCTCTGGTGCTCTGCAGGAGGGACACGCTGCCTAATGAGCTCCCACCAGAACCAGGACTCCCCCCGTAGCAGTCAGCCACAACACCTTGGCTCTCGTTAGCATTCCCCTCCGGCTCCATGCGACATCCATCACCCGGACCCAGGACACTTGTCTGCTGGAGGCTGGCATCCCCTGACCAAGCCTCCCCTCCCCCAGAAATTTCAATTCCAGCCCCTGTCTCAGCTCTCCTCCACAGCCTCGTAGTCATGAGCCGTGGCCCTGATTTATGAGACGAGTCTCTCTCCTGCTCCTGATCCCTGGTGCTTATCCCACCC
Organism: Beryx splendens; assembly: GCA_900312565.1. NCBI lineage: Eukaryota > Metazoa > Chordata > Actinopteri > Beryciformes > Berycidae > Beryx > Beryx splendens. Next base: position 7,617 of record OMOV01088577.1, on the reverse strand, counting down.
TGCAGTGTGTCTCTGTCCAACTCAAAACTAGAGTGAGAGACAGGACATTTCACAGGTATGGCCTAATTACAAAGTGAGAGAGAGTAAGGGAGAAACAGTGAAAGAAGTCAAAACTTTTATAGATTTTATATAGAGTAATTCAGTAACCCTTTTTTGTTATCTGCTATTCTCCACATAATTACAAACACTCTTGAAAAGGAACTGGGTAAAAAAAAAAACACAGTTCCCACCCACCCCCCTTTAAAAGCATGTTTTTAAATTATATGTGAATACATCAAGGCATTCGTGGGCAAATGGAGTGAGGAATCACAAGGTACATGTATAAACAGAAATATTTCAAAAGTGCTCTCATTGCAATATGCTTTCACAAAATGAGTGCCATTTTCTTTGAAACCCCTGCAGAAAAGTGTAATAGGGGTGAAATATGAGCATAATAAACAAACAAAACAAGCCAAGGGAAAAAGCATTTCATGCCTCATAAAAATCTGAATTGGGCCTGGCTGGAGAGGAGGGTAGGTATTGACATTTGTGCTCTTTTGCAAAGACAAAAGGGACTAGTGCTTCAATTGCACAGTGTCATTGTAGTCACTTGGAAAAATAAACGCAGCAAACTGCAGAAGAAAATTGCTCACCATTTACATACCATATTTTACCTTTATTACATTCCTTGAAAACAGTATAAAATTATATTGTTCATGCAGAGAAACCACCCATGGTTTTATGAGTATATAGCTTACATTGAGTCAAGAGTATGTGATGCATGTGATTAACTAGAACTACTGTAAAAATGTGTGTACATACCACGGCCATGCACTTCTCCAGTGAGGCAGAGGGCACAGAGCTGCTTGGCAGGCTGGAGTCAGCAGTCACTGCAGACAGAATGTCCATCCTGCTGAAATAGGCAGCAGTTAAGATAGAAGATTGAAATAATACATTTCTTATTCTATCATGAAAAACCCCATTGCGTGTTAATGATATGAGGGGGTGGGTGCACAGTGCAACTGGGTTTATATTCCAATGCATGCTGCCAGGCTCTTTGTTTTCAAAAGCAATTTAATTATTTGCTGTGGTGTGACACTAGAGACTTCAAACAGTTTGCAGGCAAAAGACAAGACTGCAATACGCTCAAACCCCCCCCCCTTCACAAAAACCATCCATTAGATTTGAAAAGCAAACAGCTCAAACGGCTGGATGAGATTAGAGCCACTCAACTAGCTGTGAAATTAAATAGAATCTGCGCATGTAGATTTGAGGATTTACATACAATACTCAGCACTCTAGGGGGGGGACAGAAACCAAATATACAGCTCAGAATGATTTCCGACAGCAAACAGCAGCTTTGGCAGAGCTTTATATATTGCAGCAGGTGGAGGGGGAGGGAGAAGTGGGAGCACTGACGCCTTGACAACATCAACAAGGAGGGCCACAGTGCAGGTCCTCCTGACGATTAAAGGATTTCTACAGATCCTGAGATCAAAACAGAGTGATGTCTTGCACTCAGCAGTGTTTGTCCATTCTGCTCACACTCCGAGTCAATAGAGGGACGCTGATCTGAAGTGGGATCATTAGATACCCAGTGTTAGCGAAGCTGACCAAATATTGTAAGACTTGAATCCAACCGTTTACTGTCATCCACATCTCCCGCATGCAGGGGCTTACAATGCTCTGGTCATGCAATGACAGAAGACTGACATGGATCACCAGTACTGGCCTCATCAGCATCACTATTGGCACAGAACAGCAGCACAGCTCATTTCCCCCAGCTTACCCACTGCCAGTCTCTTCCATCTCCCTCCCCTTTGTCTCCTCTTCTGCTCGCTGTTGATCGGGAGTCCCGCTCTGCTCCTTCACAAGTCTTTTGATGTCCTGGCTGCGTCTGTGCAGGCTGTCTTGCACCTGCTGCCATTCCACCTCCTGTTGGCTGTGCTTCTCCAGCCTCCTAATCACAGCATCACACATGCACACCCACACACAAGAGTTTTTGCAATGCATGCAGTGTGCATGATGTAAAGAGTCCTATACCACTCATATCCACCTTTTCTGACATGTCATACCTCTGATTTTCTAACTTTTCCAGCTCATTTTGTTTTTCAAACTCCAACCTGGACAATTGAAAGAGGCAGGTAATTCTACCTCCACTAAAACAGGGCAGCTCAGAGTGAAGTAAAATAACTGTAATACTAAAAACAAATGGACAATAAAATCACAGCCTTCAGAGCCGAATGGTTTGTAAGTAAGATCGCTCTAACAGCACTTAAACTGGAGGAGGAGGCTTATGTGGCACAGGAGCTGCTAGAGTGATGGACGTTGGCCAGTGCAAAACCTCCACTGTTTCAGGAGATTTGAGCTCCTAATAAGAGCCTGTCTGTGGTCAAAGTCAAGTTGCCACTTGGCCTTGTGGCCAGAGATGGAGTATACTGAGGAGGCTGTCAGAGGAGGGACTTTGAGAGCTAAGGTGGCCATTAAAAGCTACATGGGTCAAACATCAGCCGGCCCACTCCACCACTGGGAGCTCTCAGTGCCCTGACCTGCCAGGCTGGGAGGAGCGCCGTTTCAGCTGCTCTTTGACAGACTGCCTCTTACAGTCCATTTAATAAAGACTGAATCAAACATAGTGGTTCACCTTTTACTATGACAATGTAACAAATAGGTCATGTGGGCAGTCATACACTCAGATACAGGACAGGTAAAACCATGCCTGCACAAACACACAAGCATACCCCTTGCTTGCGTCTTTTAAGGGTTTTCATGTTGGAAAGTTTCCACCAACACTCTGAGCTCTCCGTTCATGATTTGTTGTTCCTGTCTAGTGGCTGACGCGAGTCAAGAAACAAACCCTTTTGATGCTCCCAAATTTAAAACCAAATACCATGAATACTTTTTATGTTTAAAAAAAATAAAAAAAATAAATAAAAATAAATAAAAAAAAAAATATATATATATATAAAGGTGAGAAATGACCGAACAGAGAAACCCTCCAGTCTACTCTGCAAATCAATAGTCCCACTAAGAGCTAGCTATATTAAAAAGGCCTCCTCCAGTGACTTCACTACACCATTCTCTGAAACAGTCCATCTAACAAAGTGACACATGATCGCCTGCACCAGTCACAATTCCAGTCAGAATAAAGCTCAGACAGGAGGCAAATTAGAGAGGGGATGTATAGCTGTGCCTTTTTATAAATGAGATGAATCTGTTATACTGCTCTTGAAAGGCTCGTTTGAAAATGTGCACACTGTGAGGTCACTAGGGGACGCTTTAATGTTATTCTAATATTATGCTGATCTGCAGTGCCCACACCACTAACACTTGTAGAATGCAACATGAGGATTTTATACACCCCAGGCTAGGAGACAAGGCCAGGTGAGACAATTATCATTCAGGTAGCATTGTAAACACACTTAAATATTGTATAGACAAATAAGTGAGGCGTTCTGGATAAAATTAAAATGTGAAGTGTTCCCATGCCATGGGAACAGGTCAGACTAATAACCCAGCTACCCTATTCCTAACCAGACTCTGGGAATCAACTAGCCAGGAATGGAGAGGTTGCTTTTGTTGTGATTGGAGTCCCCCCCTCAAGCAATTGCAGGTCCTGCATTGATATCTCTCATTACACACCCACAGCTCGAGTATAGACAAGCACAGCCACTGCTTTCCCTCAAATTATTTACTAACAGCTACTCATACTACTCCTGCTTGGTTCCGACAGGACTGGGCAAAATTAAAGATCAATTCCCCCCATGCAAGACCTTGCTGCAAGGGAGGTCTTGCTAAGCAAGCTGCTAAACAAACTGAACGAGGGTGGAATGCACATCCAAGCTACAGCTGAACCGAGTCCTTCTTTCTCCATTTCATCTTCACTGCTTGAACAGGAGGACGCCCACACGGGTTCAGTAAGGCAGGTGAGAGGAGGAGAAAAGATGAAAAGATGTCTCAATTGAATGCACTATGGGATATTTTATGGTACACAGGCAATGAAAATTCAGACAAATAGAGGAATCACTGCTTGACCCCCAGTGTGTTTTGCGATGTATTGTGTCATGTTGCCTCTGTGTTTGTATGTTATCTCCTCTCTGCTGCGGACACCTGACAGTCTGACTGCTGATGGTCTCCAGCTGCTGATGGTCAAAGGAACAACTCTCTCAGATAAGTCTCTTAGTATCCGCCATTAACACCTAGGGACATCAATCCAGCACTCACTCTCTCTCTCTCTCTCCACCCCGCACTCCCCCTTGGCTTCATCTCCCTCCACTCCCTCCCCCGGCTCCATCTCACTCTGTAAATCACCTGTGCAGTGTCCCTGCCTGCAGAAGCGCTGCCGTTTGGGGATGCTGCCTGGCGGAGGAAATTGCAAGTCAGACAGGCAGAGTTGCTGTAAACCATCAGGGTATCAGATCACGCTAGACCTAGGAGGCGACGCCTGCTGCTCTTTCCACCGGTTGACTACGAGGCAGGTGCACTTCAGAGTGGCTTTTTGCATATGTGAGGCTTTCCCGCCTGCCCTCACAGGAGCGCAACCGTGATTTATGGCTTTGATATGGCTTTGAATGCTGTTCAAATAAGCGGGCGCCCTGTGGAGATTGAGGCGGAGTGGTTTCAGTTATGCCCAAGTCACTGAGTTTACAGAGGTATTACTCGTGTCTGCCTCACCCCGGATTGAGCAGCATCACCTTGGATCGGTTCTCAGCAGACTTGGACGTGTCAGTCATGGACAGGCTGGAGGCAGAAAGCAGCCCACTCTGGAGACGACAGAATGAGAGAGCACTCTGAAATGAAAACCCTCTTTATCTGTTAGAAATGAGTGGCAGCTGCCTGTAACGTATGTAATTACACAGCGGTTTGATTATAGTAAATATGTCATCAGTATTCATGACACATCGTTTTCTCAGAACACAGCCCAACCCAGGAGACCGAAGAGCTTTGACAATATTTGGAGAAGTGCCTCAGCCTGTTATCTGGGATAATCAAAGACCTTCCAAAAAATGAGAGGATAAGTGTTGAAAACAAGTATATGAAAGCATTATGCACCTCTAAAATGAGGGGTCAACCTGTATGAGATAAAACACTTTTGTTCAAACTGCAAAAGAGCAGCTGTACAGTACACATAGGTCCTCTCTTGTGGTTCCATGTAGGTTAGACTGCTTCCAGGTAGTTCCACACATTCAATCTAAAACTAATAGCAAAGGTCATACAATTTTCACCTGCTGTAACACTAGTATTTTAAAATCAATTTTTTTCTTTTACAACAGTTACACACTGTATGGCATTCTGGATCTACTAGTATTTTCAGGCCGAGTCAATGTGTGGAACACTTGAGACCATCTCATTTGAAATCAATGTTAAAAATGAATGGCAGAAAACTCTTCCTGGAACCACAGTGGGGTCGGGATGTCTGTGCTTTACTTGGCTGTAACATTGAGCACTTTTTAATAATGCAGAGAGCGGAAAGCTGTCAAGAACCAGGAAGTACAGCTGTGGCTATAAAAATGGTATATGAATCCATTTTACAACATAACATGTTATAAAACACAGGAGTAAATGCTGGAAGGGGACCTAATTTCAGTTCTTGGCATTATGATCTACTCACCGACTGGATACTCATTCATTACACTTAAAGCAACATGGATACAGGACCATAACCTGTATTCTGAATTACAGTGAGAATGAATAACAGTCTAAATATTACCAGATTTCCATGCTATAAACGTTGGTGGAAACCGTTTCAAGAAGCCTCAAGTTACCTCAGCCTATTAAAGCCATTTCTTGGGCAAGAGTAAAAAAGCAACAGGCCTACTCTAAATATACATTAAGAGACTTAACAGTCTGGAGACATTCCATTACCTGCTGAGCCGGCCTCAGTAAATGTTTGTTTGAAAAGAAGCATCCCACACAATCAGGCTGCCTGCCACAGCCTATTACCAAAGGCTTTTCCTCATATCTCTGCAGATATGTATGAGTAATAGAGAGAAAGTCATGGGAATGTATGTAGTGGTAGCGACCGGTGAGAGAGAGACCGGTGTATTCCTTGGTTGAAGTAAACTATCACCATTGGCACAGAGACACAAGACAAATTGCAAAATACTTTTCAGTTTCAAGTCTATATGAAAATTAATTAGTTTTAATTAATTTATTAAATGACACTGACCCACTGTTTAGGCGCTACACCTGGCCTCTTTTTAGACAGACTGAACACTTCCTAAAGTTGGAAAGAGTTCATGCTTTTTAGATGGCGAGTACATGTGGACCGCTTTTGTGTGAGCCAATTAATCAGAGAGAAGAAGAGGCGGATTTTCACACTACATAAGCAGCTGACAGTTTGTGACAACAATAACAACCAGTACCAGATGACAAGTGGGAAGAGCTGTTGTTGCTTTGATCATAAAGAGCCAGTATAGATCACATTGTCTGTGTCATGGAGTTTCTTATAAGTGTCTGAGAGTTGAACACAAGGACTGTTTGCTGATAGTGGCAGCTACTGCAGCTGGTCGTTATGGAAACAAAGTGCGTGCTGCTGCCTCGCTTGTTCAAATTATCAGCTCGAATTGCTGTTGAGGCAGCGACTTTTCTACAACAAAAGCACATTAGTGTGAGAAGAAGGCAGGTTTGTTCTTGGGTGCTGTCTGTTGGCTACCTTGCGTTGCTCTCTGAGCTGGGCGGCCTCTGTGGGGTGGTTGAAGCGGAATATGGTCCCTCTCCCTAGCTGTATGATGGCACCTAGAGGTGACAGAAACAAAGGCTAAGCAGGAGAAAAGTGACATATTCTGCATCACTTATTCACCAACCACCTCAAAGTTTAGTATTTGGTGTAAATGCTTGGGTTGCACCACCACCAAGTTCCACTTGGGGAAAGACAGGCGGAGGGAGAAATGTGACGTGTTTTAAGAGAGATGCAAGTGACAGTAATAGGGCTGAAAGTCTGCCACCTTTGGAGGTGTGGGACGGTATCCATCATGCATAAATAGACGAGGAACAATAAACTTTGGCCATGGGAATCTTTCCCTCATCATGGGACTGAACTGTCTCTGCACTGAACTTGGGGGGAAGTTGACAAATGGCTCCTTTGCTGGGGCAACGTGAATGAATTGCCATGAAGAACACAATCTCCAATGTGATTGGCACTGACCTAGACCAGGGGGAGGATTTACTCGAGAAAATAGGCTTGAGAAAGTTGGGAAGTCTTGTGAAGCTATGGAATTGAAGTGATATTGGGGTTTATATATCAGGCTCACGCTCGTACCGGCCACATCCCCAGATTTTCTATGGGTCTTGTTTCCATTCTCCTCCTCTCTCTTCAGCGGGGCAAATACTAATCTTGCTACTATTAATGACTTCTGACGAGTGACAAAGCACCTGAGAGGGCAGCCTGTGATAGATTCCGGCTGCTGTTGGACTGAAAATTACTATCATTTGTTCAAGAAAATAGCTTCAGATGCAGCCGTTTCTGAAGGGGATATTGGGTAAATTGAAATGGTTATAAAGGAGACTAGTGTGGCCGGGCCCTGTGCTGTCTGCTTCTGTGTGCAGGTTTTATCTCTCTAAAGCAAGTCAGTGTGGATGAGGCAGCGGCGGCTAGCAGGGAAAGCTCCGAGTCCTGGCAAGCCGGGTCTTCTGTGG
>OMOV01088570.1:0-14082 GCA_900312565.1 Beryx splendens | reverse complement strand
GTGCGTGCGTGCGTGCGTGCGTGCGTGCGTGCGTGCGTGCGTGTGTGTGTGTGTGTGTGTGTGCGTGTGTGTGTGTGTAGGCCTCATGGCATGTGTGTATAGTGGGGCGTTGCAGCAGCAAAGCTGTTCTTTTACGATGTCGGTATGTGAATTGACAATTGATGGTGTTAAATCTTTCATCGTCTATATGCATACATGAAACTTGAAACTGCAACTATATGGAGTGGAGTTGCTGGGAATGTGAAAATGTAAACCAGCCACACAAATATCAGCGCTTATGTGAAGCCTCTCCCATAAAACTCTCTGACTAACCTAAATGTGTAGACATTTTAATAACAGAGGGATCAACTAAGACACGTATAAAACCGTCATCTTTAGTGAGCCAACAAGCCAGTGGATTCTCTTCTGACTTTTGACTGTTTTCTGATGATTTTAAAAAGGGGGGAAGATCAACTGTAGTCTGGATGAGGCTTTTCTTTTGCATTACAATAATGCAACTTCCTAAAGAGTGCCCTATTACACTTTTCAAACACAAACATGAAAGCACGGGTTGCCAGGAGCATTTGGACCACGAGCTGCCTGTCTGTCAGCACAGCAGCCCTCAGAATCTATACGAACTGGGTGTGGGCCGGCCCCTCTTCCCCCTCTTCTGCCTATGCTGCTGGTGAATTCTTGGCTGCCATACCTCCGCTTTTGTTTTATTATCTGAGTGAGTATCCTGTTTTGGATGTTACTATAGAGACCAAGAGAAACAGAGAAAATTCACAGCTATTTTTCAAGTCATTTCCCTCCCTCCCGGTAAGACAGACCCAGGTTGGTTACCGTCTCTTTAAGTTACTACTCACCATCCAGCCCAGACACACTCCACACACATTCTTTCACTGTCTCCTACTTCTCTGAACTTGTTTCCTGGCATGAAATTGCATGTACAGGCTGTGGCAGCGCAAACAGTGTTGGGCAAGGAAGAGAGAAGGAAGGAGGACATTCCTCATGTTCGCTCTAATGAGGTTGAGGAGTTATAGGACTGAAGGATCTGAACTGGTGATAAAACATGATACCACACAGGTTTGTTCTCTCCCTCCCACTTGGACAACCGGGGAAAAGTTCACCACTCACATCTAAAAAAACAAAACAGCTCAGCACAGGTTCATAACCAAAACACACTCCCTGTGCCTGACTGAATGAAAACAAAAGTTTAGATGGAGTTATCAAAGAAAAATCTATTTCCTAGGCTTCTCAGCACAGGAAAAAGTCAACCTAACGTAAGAGTTTTCCCTGATTGTATTAGTCAAATGTGCTGTGACATCACATGGCCGGACTATAAGGCTCCCATTGCTTGTGCAATTGAGGGAGGACAGAACATCACCAAACAACCAACAAAGAGCACTCTGTCGGTCCTGGGACAGCATCGACTCGGCGACGTCTAACTGGTAAGTGTCAATCCCGATAGACCTGGATATGATAGGAGAGATCAATATCACATCCATCACATTGCAATAGCAGTGACCTGTCAAGCGCCAGGCCCAGCTCTATGTCTTGTGCTAACCAGTGTACACAGAGTTGACAGAAAGGGTAGGTTGTCTATTTTCCACTTGCCAAAACTTGAACAGCTTGTTTCCCAAAGGTTCTTGGTTTGAATTCCCATAAGTATGAGTATGTTGAGGCAGCAGAGCACATGGCGATCAAGTGATCGGCTTTAGGCAGTCAGGGAGGAAGACACAGCATAATAGAATGGTTGTTACTGGGACGGACTGCCTTGAGGGCAGGGTTCTTCATGTTGGCCATAGTCCTGATGGAGATGGCAGGGCTCGGGGGTGGTGGAGGATAATCAGAGAAGGCAAGCTCCACTGAGCTCCAACAGTGTCTTTAAAGTCCAGATGATATGATGGATGAGAAAAGGGAGTTCTGTTTTGCATAAGAGAGCTCACACTTCATCTTGATTTGTGAGTTTGTTGTACATTATTTTTTAGATTCATTGCCTGATCTCATATTTTATCCCTGAAAATCACACTCTCTAAATACCAACGTTTTTGTATTTTCTCCACACAGCTATGTTACTATTTTAGTGAGATAACATGAGTTCACTTAGCCATGTCTCTGGCAAATGTGCAGGCCTGTCAGATGATAAGACAACAGCAGTCATATGCTGTAACACAGAGGGAGTGTGGGGCCATCCACAGGAAACAGACCCGTGGTCCAGATCCTTGTTCATTGTGCTTCACCATTTTCTCTGCTTACTAATGCAGTTTAGTGGGAGAAAAGTTAGCTTGGTAGCATGATGGACAATTACACATAATCTCATGTGATAGTCTGCCTCTGCAATATGTCCATTTATGTACTACTGTGCTCTGCTTGACTTCGTAACTATTCAGGACAAAGTCACTGGTGATATACTACTGCTACTACCAGTACTCCTACTACTACTAGTACTACTACTATAATAACAGTCATCATCATCAACATCGTCATCATCATGAATAATTGAGTTAACAGATCAATTGATATTGCTATTCATTAAAGCCCACTCAAATCAAATTGTGAAATGTAATGCAAGGCTCAGCACATTAAATAAGAAATGCAATAAACAGGTGACATCATGCCATCCTTTCACATCAGTTAGACAAGTTAAAGACTGAATACTGTCAGATGTCCTGTACTTATGCATGCATTGATAGATTGGGTCACATGAAAACAAACTGGCAAAATAGCGTGGGAAAAAGATTTGCAGTCAAAGAGTCATCTGACCTCATAAACCCTCAATACTGAAGAGGAGGGATTATTTTATCAGTCGGACTGCAGTCTTCTTGTTTTTCTCTGCCTCAACTGCTGCGATGCTGATTACCACAAACACTTAATCAAGTTGCACTCTGCTTCTTTCATCAGTTTCTCATTAGAATACATCAAATGCAGATATTTGAAAGATATATCAACATTGATGTTTATTCAGTATTTCCCCCTTTTCACTCCAAATTCAACTGAAGTGGATATTGTTGCTGTGATAATGTCTTATCATGGCTTCTCAGGCCAGAAGGCAGGCTTAAGATTCATAACAGAGGTTGGTGCAAAATCTTGTGACTCTAATTTGTTTCTTAAAGTTGACCTATGATGGGCATTGCACCAGCATGAATAATACAGCTGAGTCTATAGTAGTTTAAGTCATAAGATACTCAGTGTTCACTAGTTCCATAAAAATGGCTCCATAAAAGTGTGACTATCAGTTTTTTGTAATTGCTATATGGTGTCTTCTCATGACGTTAAACTTTGCACTGTGTCTACACCATGTCAAATATGTACAGTTTCTCTGATGTTAATCCTGGGTGTCTGGTAACTAATTTCACTGCTCATTTTTCTCTTCTTCTGTTTAATTTCTATTTCAGTCTCTTGCGGTTTGCGGTGCATTATTAAAACGTGGAATGTTAGTAGGGATGCATAGTAGAAAACTGGCTGCGAGATCAGTCATGGTACACAGACAAAAAAATAAATAATAAATGCTGCTGGGCTGGCATGCCAAAGACATGGCATCATTTGGGAGGACTGGTCTTTTATTATGAGGTTAACAGCATGTCTCTCTCCACAGACCAATATGGGACAGAACCAAGACAAAGTGGAAGGGGGGGAACAGGCCCTCATTGAAGGATCGGAGGAGAGAGGGCCCTGCCCCAAAGGTGCAGGTAGCGATACAGGTGGAGACATGGAGGGAGGAAGCTCCGGTGAGGAGGCTGGTAACACTGGGGAAAGTTCAGAGAAACCAGACGCTCAGGGTTTGGATGAGAGCCCAGGCGAGGAGCCAACAACACCTTCTATTGAGAAACACATACGCTTGCGGGTGAGTCCTTTCACTGCGAGGGAGGTGAGAGGGGGAGGGGCTGTAGGAAAGGGAGGAGAAGAGGAGGGAGGAGAAGAAGGAGGCAGGACTGCTCCGCTGGTTCCACGGGAGCCGGACAATAGCCAGAATCCAAAGAGTAGTGCAAGGATTGAGGAGCGAGCCAGAACATACAGGCAGTTCAATCAAATCAAGAGAGAGAAGAAGAGTGAGGAGGAGCTTCACACTTCCTCAAAGATCAGCATGGAGTATCAGGCCAAGGGGACAGCTCCACCTCAGGAGAGCCAAGACGAAAACCTCTCACCTGGAGTCTCAGATGGAAAGTACAGCCCCGCTGTTGGAGCAACTGTTGGCATTCTCTCACTGGATGGAAACTCCACTGGAAATAAGGAAGAGGGCTCTGTGATACTGAAGACCAGCAAAGGTGGGGCTCATCCAGGAACTAACGATGACCTCACCCAGAGGGCAGGAAGTGAGTTATTGCCGTCTGTACAGCGAGATCAAGATGAGATCATGAATGCCGAAGTCGAGGATGAAGATATTAAGCGCTGTGCTGGAACAGTGGGCCACTTGAGTGAGATGAAGGTACCGCCTCCAGTTCAACCCCGACCACCTTTGAAAAACAATCTGGAGAAAGAGTCTCTATTAGCCATGAGTGATACCTTTTACTGCAGTCCTCCAAAGGGGAGAGTAAAAAATAATACAGCAGGGGGGAGGCAGGCACGTGTTAAAGACAGCAAACACTCAGATGAGATGAAGCCAGTTTTGAATGACGTAGATGACAAGAAGAACACCAAGAAGAACACCACCCAAGCGATATCTCCTCACGCTGTCCCAGATGATGACGAAGACACATCTTCGCATGAAATCAAAACAAGCACAAACCAAAAGAAACCATCATATTCGGCATCAAACCCAGTTTTGCCCACTGAGCCCAGCTCTATTTTGGAGAAGCTCCTGAGAAGAAATAGAAATGAGGCAATCCCGACCCTGTCAGAGATGAAAGAGGTTGATGCAGAAAACAAGGACGCCATGGATGTTCCTGTGGAAATGAACACAAACAGAATCCCTGATTCACAAGGCGAGGAGGCAGACGATGTGGCAACAGCCGCTGATACTCCAAAGGTCGATCAGTCAGATATAAATATACCTCCTTCACTAGGTGCCACCAAGGGGATTTTGCCATCCTCCTCTGATTTAACAGAGAACCTGACTGAGGCAAACCTTGCCACAAAAGGTCTCTACAGAAAAAAGCTTGCAGTGAAACAGACTGGGAATATTGACAGTGTGGCCTCAGGTAGTGAGATGCCACTCACAAAGTCCCATTCACACAATGTTGATTGTCAGAGCTCAGAGCAGGACATCAGCTCAACAGATGAAGTGGATATAATGCTAAATGCAGCCCCTTCTAAAAACCTCTCCCTAGAGAACTTACAATCAGCTGCTCCAGATAAAAGAAGGTCCTGTGAAGTGAGTGGTGTGATCACAGAGGAACCTGCATCCTCCTCTGTGTCTGAGGTCATCACTGATGCCAAGTCTCCACCCCAAAAACATGATGACCAAACTGCTGAGTCCTGCCATTTACTTATTGATGAGAAGACTGAAAGCCCTCCACTACAAGCAAACAATGGGACCAAGAGCAAAATTGCACCAAGATTATACGCCTCTGAGACCTCAAATGCTGAGACATCAAAAGACCCCACTAAGGACGACTGCATTCCTGCACCAGCTGTGGACGCTGGCTCAGCCGGGACAGAAGAAAGCCACCAGGACATGGCCAGCGTAAAACAGGATGAGAAGCAGCAGTCTCAACATGTGACTCTTAACACAGAAAATACGATAACTGGCCAGCCTGATAAAACGTCTGGCAAGGACAGCGATGACAGGGTTACAGTGAGAGACAAATCCCAGAGCGTTCCCAAATCCAGGCCTGTCTCAGAACTCATAAAGGAGACCATTCAGCTGCATGAGAAGCTGCAGCATCAGGATCGGCCGAAGCCGCCTGACGTGAAGCCTGACGTGGCCTCGGAGCAGGGCCAGTCTGTGAAGGTGGCACAGATGAAGGCGGCTTTCGACTCAGTTCAGAAATCCCCAGATAAGGCACTCGAGAGGAAGCCATCTGTGAGAAAAGGTAAGGGCGCTAAAATAAAGCCTACTGCACTTTATGGTATCAGATGAGTAGCAACTGAGCAATGCTGGATGCACTGAGGATATTTGGGTAGCAGGTAAATGAATCAGTGAGTCATTTGTCATTGAAATGCAATAAACCAATGATGTCTGCTTTTCTGGTCAATGGTTCCTGAGAATTTGGGTTAAGAGATTTACCACAATCACTTGCATCAACCCTCAGCTACAAGACTGCAGGCGGGTCAGGGGAAAATGGATTGGATGATGGAATACAGCTGTTTTCTACCATGAGAAGTCAGCTGCCGCTTGGATTTGTGAAATAACGCCATCTTGTGGTGCACTAATACATCTGTGGTACATTTTGTTCTCAAGCAGAACGTTATTTATTTTAAATATTATAAAAAGAAAACTGGTACCCGACTAGTAGCCTGTATTAGGGCGTTTCACTACCGATCCTCAGCTACATTTTCATCTATTTCAGATGCAAAGCAGCAGCCTGCAGCAGCATACATTTCAAATGGATGAAGTATTTGCAATTGACATCACGCTGCTGCCATTCAACCAGCACATGCACTTGCATTTTATTTCCATGAGGATCTGATGTGCATCTCCCTTTCATACTATCGCTCTGATGAAAAATACGTTTTAAAATATTACTGCTCCTCTCGGCTCATTTAATTTTTACCTTAGAGCTGTAAGATGAGATGTGCAATAGGCCTATATATCAGTATGCTGACAAAGAACTACAGTAATCATACAGCAAAATTCAGAATGATTAAAGTAGAGGAATGTTAGGTAGGCTATATTGTAGTAATACTACAATAGCACAAGATAGAAATGCCATAAAGCATGATAAGGCCGTTATAAACACACTACTGCGCACCACAGATGCGCTGTATGCCTCTGCCCCTGTCTGAATAATATATATTTTCTCGGTTAACTGGCAGCCTGGAGGCGTGAGGTTTGCTCCCTTATTTGATCCCAGGGCTTCTTCTGATTGGTTAGTGCGGCTGTCCGTTAAGCGTCGCTGTTCCACACGCACCTCGCCAAGCCATAAGAGGGGCGGGACTTAGGGAGGGCGTAGCTACCGCACAGTGACAGCGGGGAAAAGAGCACACAAACGAGTTTCAGCAGCAGCGGCTTCGGCAAGGGAGGAATCAATTGGGATACACATTGGGCTGTGCGCTATCATTCGGCTTTCGGAAATAGTTTTGGTTTCCTCTTGGAAGGTAGGTTGTGGCTCACTCGTTTTGCTTAGCAGCTGCTGGGGGGGGGTTCCTCTGGGTTTTGGTGTTATTTCTCCTTGCGTGTCTACGCACAGGGGCCATCCAGACAGGAAAGTGCATGCGCTAGCTAAATGAATCGGGATGGTCCATAGAATTTGAATTGGCTTTTTTAGCTAGCGTTAGCCTGCTACGACAGTTATCCGGTAATGCGAACAAAATAATCTCCCTGACCTTGTAAGCGAGGAGGTGAGTGTTTTCAAGTCGAGGTTTTGCCGTTTGTCTTCTGGTGTCGGGTGGGATCCGTTGACATCTTCGTCGCTAAATTAAATGCCCCGTTGTATTGTGCTGTAACGTTATGGGGTGGGGTAGCTCGTTAGTGCGGAAGGAAAACTTAAATCCGAAACGATAGATCCACATAGGCGGAGATCCAGGGGGGTGCAGGCAGCCCAACCGCGCCCAGGCCCCTGGCTTTTGGGAGCAGCGTTCATGTGGGTTCCTCTAACGGTGAATATTGGAGCCCGAACATGGAAATATTGCTGAATTAGTCAGTGAACGAGACACTTTCATGCTTATCAATATGGTTTATAATCCGGATTCAAGATCCCGCGGTGCGATTTTAATCCAGATGCCAGTGCCAAATTTGGCCCACTAACACACCGGTGTTGAAAATATATGGAGTAGGCTCGTGGTGGGGGTTGCAGCCCATCGTGACCCAGCTGCATAGATTGCTGTGTGTCAGTCAGCCATCACCCTCCAGCCTCTGCTTGTTTGGCTGTAACACGTGGAGAATTGTTGGCGTGAAATGATGCGTAGGCCTGTTCAGTGTAGCCATAATATACAGTACGAGCGAGCAGGATAGTTAATGAGGGAAGACACAGCTGTGTGTGCTCCTGCACCTGAGCTCGTACCTGCTCACATGGAGCCCAGAAGCTTTGTGTTGAAACCAAGACTGTTTTCCTTACAGCCTGTCCTGAGCCTGTTTTAGATGAAAGGACAGACGTGTGCTCACCCTGCAAAACAATTAAGTTGAATCAAATCAGACTGAAGTTGTGTTGCATTCTTCACTGTAACTTGTATTGAACAACACTTTGCCTTAGTTCCGTTATTAGTCTGAATAACCTAAATGTGTGCGTTTTTTAAATTTACCTCACTAAAACTATCTTTTGTCTATAGTGACTGTCACCAGGGCTATTCTGTCAAACACATTTAGTCCTAGTGTTATAGTTTGTGTGAGCCTCTACATGAAAACCCCTACTTGGCTCTGCATTGGAGCAGTGGCTTGGGAAACACTCAAACACTCAACAGCATTCTGGCAAAGCTATATTTTTGAAAAATGATTGGATAAAATGAAGTGTCTAAAGAGATCCATAAAGACTTGATGGCGCTTCACTGGGCAACCATAAATAATCTCTGCAGTCAAGCCATAGTGGCTGGGTGCTGACCCACATAGTCCTCTCCGTGACCCTTATGTCATTACGCCGCCACTGGCTGATGTGTTCACTTACGACAATAGGGCAGTTTGAGTTGTAATGACCATGGTTAGTGTGCCAAAAGGGCAGCCTGATTTACATATTTGGCTCTTCTCTAGATCTAGGTTACTCAGCTCCCTTGTGTAATCAGCTCTGGAGTGCTGGGAGTTCCCTCGCTGAGTCTCGCTGTGGGATGCAGAGCAGGTGAAGGCTGACTGACAGACCCAAGGGTTTTATGTCAACAGTCCTACAGCTGTGTTTGGGCTTGTTGGCCATTCCAGACGCATCAGCCTCCGCTGTTGTTGGTGCTGCAGTACACTGTATTAAGAAGTGCGTAGCCTGCCTTCCTATGGCTGGGCTGAGAGAGGAAGTGGGTCAGGAAGCA
This sequence comes from Beryx splendens, assembly GCA_900312565.1. Classification (NCBI taxonomy): domain Eukaryota; kingdom Metazoa; phylum Chordata; class Actinopteri; order Beryciformes; family Berycidae; genus Beryx; species Beryx splendens. The sequence goes on along the minus strand of OMOV01088570.1, from coordinate 5,052 downwards.
GAGGGAAATTAAGCATGAGACGTGGAGAAGCGTTGGTGCTTAACCACTGCGGCACGGCACGCTGGTGTGGAGCGTGGTGAACTCTGGTGTCCTGTAAGATGACCTCATCAGTGTTGATGCAGCTCTGGCTAAGTCCAGCAGCTCCTTGTGATTGCTGGCCCTCTTGTATGATTGCACAAGACATTGTGACATTTTCAGGCCATTTGGTTTGCCTTGAAATAACATGCCTGAGCACCAAAAAGTACTCTTAGGCCTGTGCTATGCTTTGTAGACTAAGGTACTGTGTGATGGAGAGCAGGTTCGGCTATGGGATCTCTCCAGGTAGTGTTCATGTCAGCCTGATAGGCAGCGTCCGGGGGAACTCAACCGAATATTCAGCCAGCATTTTGAACGCAGCATCTCTGTTGGTTTCCAAGATTGCATACCTCTGTTAACACGTCTGACATTCCTCAGTTTGTGTCAGGTCCTGTCTCTGCAAGATGTTATCAAAGTCCACATCTTCAAGAGGAACCTCTGCCAAAATCTTTCAAAATGAAATAGAAGTTGAAAATTTCATCGCGTTTTGCTTTTTATATTTTGAGTTTAATGTGCTACAAAATGAGTTTTCCCCAGACGGGTTTAACAAGGACAGGTAGGAAGAAAATATCTCATCGATCGAGCACCTGCTCAACATAGTAGTGTGTTTTTTGTTTGGACCAGCCAGGCAGGTGAGCAGCATCACACAGATTAAGATTGATAATCGCACCCGGGACTCCTAATGGTTCACACAGTCATGGCATGATGAAGCGCACACACCACAGCCTTACTACACAGGAATATATTAATGAGCGTTATTATCAATAGGCCTCAATCGCAACAACAAAAAGGACAATAGGATTAGTGCTCAAAAATGATTGAGAAAATTGCCAAGCCCTCTTGATTTGATGAGCCGCGAGCACTTTTTGATAAATATGGTATCCGTTTTTGCTGGTAACCTGTATGGCTGTAAAATGAGCCGTTTTATATGTAGAGATAGAATAAGCTAGGCCTATATGTGGAACTGATCTGTTTTTGTCTAACCTATAGGCTTTTTGGAAGTGCTTTTGCTCGGCAAGCAGGAATCTGGATGGGGAAGGACGCCTCAGTCACAGATGGAGTTCAAATGCCCTTTCTTTTTTTCTTTTTCGCTGAATCTGCTCTCAGAGCTTTGTAATGCTTCGTAACTCAGAACTTCCAGCAGATGCACGGACTAATATTATTTCTTCCATTCGTTTTTCCCACCCACAGTTGACAACATCTGGTGAAATGGAGCAGTGGCTGGTGCGTTGCTCGCTGGGGGAGGGGAAAGCAGCAGAGAGGGAAAAGGATGGGACAGGCTTGCTCTCAGGGCTGTCATATTTTGGAGCTGTCACTGTTGACTGTTTAATTTGAACCACCGTGTCTGAAGATGGTCCAGTTTAGGTCTATAGCATACCCAACTAGTTTTTTTAGTAAGGCTATGTTTTTGTCATTAGTGGGGTTTTTTTTGTGACAAGTTCTGTTGTCCTCCTCATTTGGTGTTGAACATGAAATTTTATCAGTGCTTTCGTACCCTTCAGTAAAATGACTGAAATAGACAGATACTTGCTAGTGAAAACCTAGGCAGGCGCTACGCAGAGTTGTAGTTTGTATGGTTGTATATAGTAAATACTACACCCCCCACCCCCCACACACACACACACACACACTAATAAAAGGCTTTTCCTGGTTTACGTAGTTTTATCGGATTTTCAAGTGGTCTCTCTCTCAAATCTTGACTGTAAGCAGGATAAGTACCAGCTTAGGTGAAGGCCTCCCGTTTGAGAGACGTTTGACATCTTTCACTGTTTGGTTTTAGTCCCTTTAAGGTCATGTTTTTATTTTTTTTAGCCTTTTTATTTAACCAGGTAGTTCCCATTGAGATTAAAAATCTCTTTAGAGAGAGAGGGATGGGGATGGAGGGAGGTGTTTATCTGTTGTGCCTGTTTTGGAATCAGGAAGTTAGTAGCACCTCATTTGACTCCTGAGGCTGTTATCATTTCAGTTGTAAATGTCTTATACACCACATGCTTTGGATAGGCGTAGTAGTCGTAGATGGCCTAGTCGGTCTAATTGGATCAGTTCTGGTTGATGGTTCTATCCACACGTTGGCTTAGCGGCGCTGAGATGGCCTTTGAGCTCCATTACTCCTGTGTGTGTGTGTGTGTGTGTAAAGCTCATGTCCTCCACAAAGTGTAAAACAGTACAGCAACATTGCCTGAAGCGCTGGTGCACAATGTGTTGTGTTCTCATAGTATTTTACAATGAGCAGAGCACATGGTCACTTGCGGGTGGAGAGGGGTGAAAAAACAGCACCTTATCTCATTGTTGCAAAAAGCGCTGGAATGTAGCTGGAATCTGATTACAATGGTGGACCGTGGCCTTGGTTACAGGAAGGGGATTTAGGTGGCGTCTCATGCGTTCTTGGTGACAAAAGGCAAAAGGCTGCCAGTGTATGGAGAGCATTGAGGCGACAGAGCCATGGGGCGATATGGGGAGCAGACTGTGGGAAACGACAGGCTGTTTCCATAAGTGGCACAGACACGCTGTGTACTTTGTTGCAATATGCAACTTTTTTGATGTTAAAATACTAAGAAATAAGTAGGATATTTACACGTTATCAGTCTGTGTCTGTGACCTTGTGTATACATGCCTACGTCCCCCTCAGTTTGACTGAAATTGGCTTTTCAATGGTGTTCAGGGTGTTTTTGGGGCACATACCATTTGCTGTGGGTGTGTGTTGTGTAGGCGTGGCCAGCTGTGAGCTGGGTTGTTTGCTATCAAGGTGAGGCTAGCAGCCACAGCTGAGGGAAGCAATGGCGGAAAAAGGTAAGAAACAAAGGAACAGGGAAGTTGTGGCAGACAATTCCCGTATTGCTCTATGATTGTTGTAGCTTTCAGATTTATAGTGTTAGAATACATGTAACGAGCAGATGCCACAATCTGTGCTGAAAACCTGGACTGTTAAGGGATATGGAGACTACACAGAAAGCACAACAAGCTATTTGGAGAATCTCTCTAAAGTGAACTGCCTTGCGTCTCACATTACCTCCAGCACTGTGCGACATTTCATGGGTTTGGTTGACTTGATTTCTGGTTGTGAGGGTCACCGCTTCTGCCTGCTCATTCAGGCTGTGAGTGGGTACTGTAGGTTTTGTTTGCTGTTGTGAGGAAGCAGGGCTATTATCTGTCAGATCCCCTCAGGGCAAATACCTCCTGAAATATTAACTTCAGAAATGTTTAATAGTAATAATAAAACCCATCAGACTTTTCATAGTTGTTGTGCTGCGACGCGGTGCCTGTTTTTTGAAGGTTTTATTGTCATGGCTCTTTGTTTTGCCCCTCATGCTTGACTGATACCAGGTTGACTTCCTGTTTTTTAAAGTGTTTAACTACCTATGAGGAAAGGTAATGGAGAGACTGCGTCTACATATACAGTACAGTAGTTCCCTAAAATAACTTTTTGTTGTGGAGAGAGACTCTTTTGGCTTCATCATAATCCTGTTACTTTCTGCTACCCCTCCCTGTCCCACATAGCTCATCCTGATTTATGGCTGGGATTTTAATGTTATGCCACATCTCACTCACCAAGTAAACACGGGGCATCGGGGGGGCAGTTAGCTCCCCAGCAACAAGCTGTAGATGGTGAGAAGATAGAGGTCGTGTATTTAGTTGGGACTGACATTGTTCACTCTGGTTTCGATCGAGCTGCGGCCCGTCCTCCGGGATAAGCCGCCCATCATCGGGTTCCACGGGGACGTAATAGGCTATGAGTTTTTAATCCAGGTTAGTCTGGTTATCTGCCGTTGTTGTGATCTCATGGTGAGAGTTTTGTCGCTAGGCAGTTTAGCGGACCCCCTGTCCAGAACCGAGCCGTCAGACTGATCAGTAAGCCGCTCTTCAGCTCTTTGCACGTAGAGCTGGTTCTTCAATATACCATGAGTTTTACTCTCAGGGTGGGGCGATGGTGTTACTGTGTCTCAGCCCTGTCATTGACAAACCAGTTGTGGTACAAATAGCCATTGACAGAATGGGGTGGCCCAAGTCTTAATTGGAATGTGTTAACATAACTGCAGGGCAGGGATTGGCAACGTAAATGTCTCTTGTCACCAAGGAGGGGCTGTAATCGTACATGTTTTACGCACATGCAGCGCTCTAAAACCCAAATGAGATCTTTGTTTTTTTCAGATGGTGGCCATCTCATTTTAGACTTGTCGATTTATTACTGTATGGACAGTACGACATGAGCTACGTATGACATGCCGTTCTTTAAAATGGTTAAAGAGACTACCTTAAAAAAATGGCATAGTTTTCAGTTACTTAATATTAAAAGCGAAACAAAAAAAATTAATAGTCTTTTATAGGCTTCAAAAACCCAAAACACGTCAATATCACAAGCTGCTTTGAAGTGAAAGTCCATAGTTGGAATGTTTTGTCTGTGATATTTTAGACGTCACTCTAAACCTAGAAGAAATTTAGGAAGAAAAAAGGAGATTTTACTGAATGATGATTATCTCCAAGTGCCCCAGTGACCTTAGTGTTCCGTCACTAAGACGTATCTTGGATCAAGTGAGAGAAAATATGGTTTTCCTTCCAGTAATAACAAATGCCTGTAATATTGGGTATTTCTACAACCCGTGGTGTGTGTTAAGTTAGTTTAAGCACTGGTGAGTGTGACTGCAGAGCTTAGAAATACTCTTTGAGGGCCACATTTAGATCGTATCTGTGACTGATCTGGGCTGCAGGCCCCAGTTACTCATCACTGCTGCATGGTGTTGAGACGGCATCTCGGCTGCAGCGGAATAAAAGAAGGCATTCTGGCACACTGGCCAAATGTGAGCCTTCACTCCCATTTTTTTTTTTTTTTTTTTCAGACTGGTTTCCTCTCTGTTCCGTAGATGTTTTGCAGTCTTATGTCAGAGCAAAACAATTTCCCGTTGGTTTAATGGAAGGCAGCAGTCTGCACTATTCTGACTGACGGTGAGGTAGAGTTGAGAGTTGAACCCGGCAAGGCGT
>OMOV01088564.1:0-10616 GCA_900312565.1 Beryx splendens | reverse complement strand
GCATGCCTGGATTCCAGTGTGAATGTACGACCGCCTCTGTGATGCCAAACAAAGGCCTCATCAGATAGCAATGGAGAATGCCTAGATGGATCCGGTAGCACAATATCACAGCCTGCATTAATGAGAGGCTGGATCAGTAATACAAACAGTTCAGACTGCGAGGGCATGTTACTTGATAAATACTGTATATGTACAGTATCATTTGTTTTGAAACAAATCCAGTCGTTTTTCCCACATAAGGGAGTTTTGTTTTCCTCCCACTATTTTCTCTCACCACTCCACATTAGCTGAAGAAATACAAATCATTTGTCAACACCTACGCCGTCTCCTTTACTGGAGATTTAGGCCTACGAGCAAAACGGCCTCAAAGCTAACAGCCAGGAAAAAGAGACGGTTGCCTCATCATACGAAAGGTATGTAAATACAAAGTAAACACGGTGTTTGCTCTGGGTCACGGAACAGGCTTTTCAAAGAAGAGCATTACGTATGGAGCAAGAATGTCATATGGGTTTCCCGCATGGCGTGCAATAGGCCGTGTGGTACAGTAGTGACATAAGTGTTTAGTGACAAATTACACCGAGCAGCGAGCCATAAAGTAATTGTCTCTGTGTGTGTATTATTCACTCCAAATAAATGCCTTGGGCGCCCGCTCCACATGTCCCTGCAGTCATCCATAACATGAGCCAGGAGCATTCTAGCTTGGATCGGAGTCAAAGGCTAACAAACGCTCTCGTGGATGGACGGAGACATTTGAAAAGGCCCTCTGACTTTTCCAGACCAAGCCTAAACAGAGAGGGGGGAAAACAGACAGGAGGCTTCCTTTATGTATCCCCAACAACAACCAATCCACAACCAAAACAAAAAATCCCCAACTCTAATCCTGACTTTAGCCTTCTAGCCTCTCACTGAGGTTGTATTTATGGCACAAAGAGATCAGGCCCACAGTTCGGTGACAAGCACCTTATTGGTTTAAAAATAGCCTTTTGTCAATTGGGTTAGCTTGCACATATCAGTGGGGACTTAACACAAAACCTTAAAACAGGAGGAAAGCTTACCAGAGCTTAATCCACACTACCTGCAACACATCCCCACACATCAGCGCTCTCATATTTGGTCCCGTTCATTTCAACATTGGATTCCGCTTCAGTGAGGGAACAAGAGCATTGCGAAAGACTGTGGGTGAGCCATAAGAACATTTTTCCTGAGAAATGAGGCCGGTCAGGTCAGGTTTGGGCATAATAAATGAGGTAAACCATTGTGATTTCCAGGTAAGAATTACTTAGTCATTAGTTGGGCTGTTGGGTGTGATAATCCCAGGGCTTCGTGGGCGTCATTTGCACCCATGAGAAACGGGAATGCAGAGAAAGTGGGCCGAGCTTGCTAAGGAAAGGGCCTGACAGTGATTTAAATGAGGTCTTCAGGACATTAGCCAAGCACAGAAAGATACCTCAACCATTTAATCTGATTCTCCTGCGAGCGGTGAGCCAATGCTGGGCAACGCGTCATGTCCAATAAAATCTCCCGTTAAAACAAACCAAGATGACTTTCGCAGGATCCGACCCAAGTGTTCTGACTTCCTAGTATCAGGGATATTCCACTAAAGTACAAATGAACATTATTGCGCTTTTTTTATTGTAATGAAGTTGATGACTTGAGCAGATGTGCTGGAACTGTAGAGTGTTTACCTGCAGCTCCACTGAAGCTATCCTGACTGTATATTTGCAGGGTTCTGAGGTGGATGTGGCTGCTGATGCTGCATCGACGGAGAACTGAAGCTCTTTCCCGACCACCGTACAACGAGCAGCCTGTTGGGAAGACGGAACATTCAGAGGATGCATTAGTTTCAGGCTGAGCTACTGAGAACGCTCCGGTTAAAACGGAGGCGGCTGCATTTTTGCACCCAACTCACGTGTACTTGTACCGTTTTTTCATGGAAGTAGTACCGACAAAATGAACTGAACCATAAGGTGTTGTGTGTCTATCCATGTGTGAACGTCTATCGCCAGGATCACACTTAACCCAAAATGCATTTGCGCTGCTGCAAACTGTGTGCAGAGCTCCAGGCAAGGAACCAGCGTCTCAAACATGCTGGGATGAAACCAATTAAATGTGATTATCGATTGTAGTATTACAACATGAACCTTTCCTGCAAATGATTCACTGACGAAATATTCTCATCATGAAACCTTCACACAGAGTTGGGAAAACACAAGGATAACAACATTACACTATTAGCATACGCAATCATCATTGCATAAGTACAATAAATCACCTACATCCCAAAGGAATGCATCTGCAACAGAGTGAGGCAGCGGTAATATATTCTTTCATTTGAAACACATGATCTTCTGCTGGAGAGTAACATATTCAACTCATTAAGTGTGCTCCCAACCAAGAACGTGTGTGTGTGTGTCCAGTTTGGTACCAGTTCACTGTCAGTGAGGGGAAATGTGAACATAAACATAGGTGCTGGTGCATTCCCGTCTGCCTGGTCCTCCTTAGTGCTGAGCTGGACAGCTATGTAAGCTTCTTAGAACACACACACATTCACACACAGTCTGCGTATGTGAAGATAAGCCTCTGTTCATTAAACTCACTGCATTAAACAACAGAGCACCTGGGATCTTGGTCCACATCATGGACCTTGTCACAATGAAAAGGCTGAGCTTGCACTGGAAGCAAAGCCAACCAGGCAACCAGCACAACATCCAATCTGTCCTTGGATGAACTCAATTTGAAAAAAAAAAGGAAATTAAAAAAAAACAACCCTCCAGCAACAATTTGTTTCACGCGCCATCCAGCACACAGGCTGCAGCGTGTTAGCGCTGTATTTACATGATTTACCAAAAAAGGATGATACTGGCTGGTATTTCATTGCCCTTTACAGGCATGCTGATATCAACAAAGTACAGAAAAATACCGACTCATGATTCAAACGCAACCATTGATAGTGTCTTGTGATTTTTGCAAGGGGCATGTGGGCATCTGATAAAATGCTTAGTAGATAAAATCTCCAGATACTGTACTGGCTCCAGTGAGATGATTTTAAGTGAGGGGGGAAAATGCCTGAAAGCACCAAAGTTGGCTAATGTATGGTATGACTCAGACACTGGCCACTGCAGACTGTTAAAAGTTAAAAAGGCGGCAGGGGTTGTTGAGTAGCCCCCCTCTCCACTGAATTAGAGGAGGGTAGATTGATTTGAGGACAGGCCATGTCAACAGAGGACATAAAGAAGGGAATGAGAAATCTTTAAGCGTGTGCTGTTATAACCCTGATGAATGTCAAGAAGGCCCAAGCTGTCGCAGGAAAACAAACGCTAACTTTTCCTGCAGTTGGAGGAGGAGGAGGAGGAGGATGCGGCACGGGTGCTCAACAATGGCACAATTGATACTGAAGTCGTCCGGGCGAAATTTGATCAGAGGAAAGAAAACAACTCAAAAAGCCACAAACACACAAACATATAAAAGGCTGTTTTTAAACAAAGAGCCCCTCTTAAGTCGGTATATGATAGATAAATAACACAGACAGACTATGTGTAGTGTACCTTGTGCCCAGCAGACTTCTGGAAGCTGCACACTCGGCTGACCACGAGCTCTGATGCTTGAAGACCACTCTCTTCAAATGTCAACAGAGCAGGACCCTGCAGGGGATGACAAGTCAAAAACATGCAAAGCAATAGCAAACATCTATCCCAGCAGGCGTTGCCAATAAATGAGCAACGATCAGGCCTTGAAAACATGAAACTGTCTGAAACTAGCAGCGTTGAAGCAACTTCTTCTGAACTGATCATTCCAAGGAATAATAAAAGCTAGTAGCTTCAGGGATGTTGCAAGGTGCAAAATCTGTGTTGTTGACAGTGCATTTAAAGAGAGGCCAAAGTACTGCGAGAACAAGTGTCAACCATTAAACTTGTGTCATATGTCAAGAGGTTGGCCAAGATTTAATTGAAGGTGACTGGGTCTTACGGGCAGCCTTCAACAGAAAACCGTGGATAAGCATAAAGGAGTGCATGTGTTACCATATGTTACCCCAGTCATGGTTTTGTATGACAAAGGCTGCTATTGGTCTGCTGACAGCACCTGCCTGAAGCGTTACGTAACCCAGAGTGATGTGGAGTGGTCGCTTGGTGCTCGTGAGACTTACCCCCGACTTCCTCGATTCGTCATTCAAAGCCCTGCACCAAGCCCCCCTCCATTGACTCTTCCAGCTTCTCAGTGACAGCGCCCATCCCAGCAGAGCGTCCGCTTCCTCCTCCTCCGCCGCATTGTCCTCAGCTGGTCTCTGCTCACTTCCTCGATCCCCGTGTTGGAAATACTGTACGAAATACAGTAGCAGAGTAACCACGGACGCGACGAACAGTGTGACCATGCAAAGCCACTGCGGGTCTCCCAAACCGAAATACGAGCCGGAACTTTCCAAGTCAGACATCCTTGGCAAATGACGACGATGCCTAAAGCTAAACACACTAACACTTCTCCGAGAAATCACGGGACATCCTCGATACCTTTATTTGGTCAGTGAGCGGCAAAGTCCGTGAAAACAACCTTCCTCGAGCGCTGTGATCCCCGATTTAGCGACTGACTGCCAAGAACTCAACCCCCAAAAGAAGTTATGCTCATTGTTGTTGCCCATGTTGCAGCACTTCACAGTAGCTGCTACAAGCCGCACTACCGTCCCAGATTGTGCCGGTTGATTAGGGAGACCCCAGACCTGGTCAAATAGCCGGCGACAGTCTCTGGAGTCAAATAATCCTGCAGGCGAACAGACTCTCTGTTTATAACCGACTCGACTACGGTTGTTAGCCTGGTTAGCTAACCCTATGCGACGGTTCGCTACCCTGCAGTTGCTCCGGAGCCATCAAAGTTTTTCAGGATGAATTGTTCCCGCTGTCCGTGGTTAAGTTCCGCCGGAGAACATCCAGGTGAAGGAGGAGACTCGTACAAATCATCTTGAAAGCGAAGACTCACAAGCCTCTGACTTCGGACTTGGCTTGCGGCTCGGGTCGTTAGACTGTAAAGTTGCCGTTCAGAAACTGATATGTGGCACAAACTGTAAGTCCCAGAATGCACCGCGACACAACCAAGCGTTTGTTGATGTGCGGGAACGGAACGCGAAGGTACCTTCAAAAATCTAAAACGAGGTTATGAGACGAGAGTTATTACAGTTAATGTATGTGGATAGCACTACGAAGTCATACATTAGGTACGATAAGTATTTTGTTCATCCCTCGAGGAGTAAAACGACGGAAAAGGGTATTTTGAACTACACGCCGTGCCGTAGATTCTCCTGGTGTCACTGTCACAAATGGCTTCTGGCTCATATGTAGCATCCGTTTGTGCTCAGGTATAATTGTTCTGCGCTCACTGAGCAGAACACAGAGCGAGCTGTATGGTCGCCGATACACAAAACAACTATTTTCGATTTGAATGTGACCTATAGAGACCGTGCGCGCGACAGGCCACGCCCATCCGTAGAGGTAAACAAACTGTATCGTCGTCAGCTTCCGTGGGGCGCTCGGAGCCATATAGGCAGAGTATTACCCAACGGTGTCTGTTTTCTGTAAATGGAAAGAACTGCCAGTTCGACATGAATTGTCGCTCGGAAGTTCTTGAAATAACAGTGGAGGCGAGGCAGGTCGACGAGGCCATGTTGGCCCTGCTGCACACCATCCTGCTGCACCGCAGCACCGGGAAGTTTCACTACAAGAAAGAGGGCACCTACTCCATCGGCACCGTGGGCACACAAGACATTGACTGCGACTTCATCGATTTCACCTTTGTCAGGGTGTCCTCAGACGAGCTGGACAGGGTGATCAGGAAGGCTGTGTGTGAATTTAAGGTAATGCGTAGTTCTGACGTGATTACGTACTCTTAAGATGGATGGGCCTGCCTTTTGGTGTGTTCACTGTGTGTCTCATTACAGGATGCTCTGAGCAACACGGGCAGTGACGGCATGGGGCAGATCTCGCTGGAGTTCTACCAGAAGAAGAAGTCTCGCTGGCCCTTCTCTGACGAGTGCATCCCCTGGGAGGTGTGGAGCATCAAGGTCAATGTGGTCAACCTGGCCAACGAGCAGGAGAGGCAGATCTGCCGGGAGAAGGTGGGCGAGAAGCTGGGCGAGAAGGTGATCAACGTCGTCGAGGTCATAAACCGCCACGAGTACCTGCCAAAGATGCCTACCCAGTCAGAAGTGGACAATGTGTTTGACACCAGCCTCAAAGACGTCCAGCCCTACCTTTACAAAATCACATACCAGATCACCGATTCACTGGGCACCTCTGTCAGCACCACCATGAGAAGGCTGATTAAAGACACCCTGGCACTGTGAGGGTGCCCCGCGATGGGAGTTATGACTGAACTGTATCTGTAGTGGTCTCTGACAGCTGTTGTACTCAAAAACAGTTAGATGAGATCTACGTCAGCTACAGTGAAGTGTCAGTGTAGGCAACTAAATCGCTCTTAGACTGGCTGCTGTGATCCGCTTCTGTTTCGATTCCCTCGTTGTTTTGATTTCTTAGTTGTGGTACCAGCACTGCTTTTATCATGTGATGTCTACTTAGATCTTTTTTTTTGTTGCAAGCTTTAGTTTCTCTTCCTGAATTGTCTGCAGTTTCCTTCGTCTAGCCAATGCACCTTTAACACAACAGCAGATGACACTGTCAGTTATATTTTGTTTTTAATTTAACAAAGTGCAGACATTTTCTTGGTCATGATGACAGATATGCCAGAATTGTGGAAATTTTTGAAAATAAATATTGTTCATTGTCATGTAAAACCCTTTTGGTTCATGGTGATCACAGTCAGCAGTCACATCTCTTTCACAGTGGTGATTGTTGCCGTTCACCAGTCATAACCGTTCACTTCAGCCTGGCTGCCTGGAAAGATTAACTCGCAGGGTCGTATCACTTACACTGGATAACAGACTTTACATAATATAAAAGACGTGACTATGACTATGTGAACGGATTTCCTCAAATGTGAAAACTTCCTCTCCACACATTTTCATTCAGAGTGTGACCTGACACAAGGGGTGGACAGGATTTCCAGTTTGCCCGTTTCCAAATTAAAGCAAACACTTCCCAAGTTCACTCCCTAGTTTCCAGCCAAAGACTGTCAGTGTGGCACGTAGCTTGAAAAACATCCCTGTTCCTCATGGCAGTGACGGTCTGCCTTCAGGGTAGCATTTGTTTCTTTTCACATAATCCCATAGGTAAACTCATCAACAGCTTTCCACGCGCTATGCCAATCACTGATGAAATGACTCACAGAAAACTCAGTACAAAAAACGGTCTGCAATTAGCCATTAGAACGTGTGTTTTAGTTGTATATAAAGCCTAAATGGAAGGTCTATATACAAGTATGCACTACTTGTATATAGACAAATTTGCATAAACGTGCCAAAAGAGTCCCATGAGTTTCAAGTCATCTGTATTACATTACTTAGAAAATAAAACGTTAAGGATAATCTTATTCAAGCCTTATAATGGACTGATAAGAGTGGGGTATTATAGGTCCACATGTCTATTTAGGGGAGGGTAAATGGCCAAAAATCTAAATTTGTGTGTCAGTTCTTACAGTTAACCTTAAATTCAAAAGACCTTGGATAACTTCATCACTAAATCCAAGGCCCTAAAAGTTCCATTACATGTAAAGACTGAACATGATTCCTCTTATGCCTGCTTTGAAGCACGTTGGTTCTGGACACATCCCCAGGTAGAGCATAACGGTTTAAGTGAGAATAAAGCAGGCAAGGTAATAGAGCAAGGTCAGTTTAAAGAGCTCCGTTGACCATTGTGTTCATCAGATAGAAATGTGATGAAGCTCCAATGAGAAATAAGAAGTTACTCTTTCCATTGATATTAAAGGCATGCACACTGAACGTTTCTAAGGGTCCCATGAATGTGGTGAAATGTTTGGTTAGGCTTTCAATATGGAAGATGTGTGGGGAATGTGGGGACTGGAGTTCGGAGTGCAAGGTATATTTTACCAGTTGAACCTCAATTATTTAAATAATACCACATAATAATTGCACCATCTCACTTCACATACTCCATTGTTACTCTTTATTACAGAAATGAAGCACAAAAACTGTAGAAAACCTAAACACAAAACTGCTGCAAATCTCCAAAAGCAACAATAATGCAACCAATACTAATACAAATATTCATTATTGCAGTAAGAGCACAGTAATACTAAAAAGATAAACTTTTGTTTACTAACAAAATAGGTACAAAATAGAGAATACAAACACTGCCATATACACAAAATTATATTCTAATTCTGTCCGTGAAATGTCTTTCTTTCATAAAGTTTTTCCTCACAAAAAATTAAGAGCACTATTGTCAAGTACAGAACTTCTCATGTGAATTTAACACAACGCCGCTTTCTTTACTCATTTAGTTGAAAACTGATTCCTACAGTTAGTGTGGAGCACTCCATGAATTTAACATCTCCCAAGTATAGCAATCATAAAGTTTTGTGACAAATCCACCTCTCCAGATCAAATGTCTAAATCATCAAGCCAAAGCAGAAGCATACACTTGTACGAGAATACAACTGTAAAACAATTGGAATACAATCAAAAACACAATCTTTAATAACAAGTCTTTCGCAGTTTAGTGCCTGGAACACTTTCTCGTCATTCGTAGAGTGACCGGTTTGCTTCCACATACCCCTTTTTGACTTCATCCCCTCTAAATGCCTGAGTCAGTAAGTCATCTGAAATCAGCTTGTGCTTTTATGTAAAAGATGTGAAAGTTGCATAAGGCCATCAAAGCATTGTAAAGCTTGATTAATTACCAAATGTATATTACTGCAAAAGTGTATCTATGCGCGAGTGTTTACGCAACACTTGTGCCCTCGGTGATTTGAGCTACCCTGCACTGCATAAAGTATCTTCAGTTTGAAAGTTGCTTGTAAGTTGCCAACACTTCAGAAGGCTCAGTACTGTGAGCCGTCCGTTCCTCCTTTCAGGAGTCACTGACACTTTCAGATAAGGGGGAAACCTACGAGTTACGGAAAGGACTTTTAGTGGTTCGGAAATTTTCACAATGTCAGATGAACACAAATCAGCTTCATATTTGTCAGGTTTAAACAGTTCAAATCAATTTCCAGCAGAGGACACGATGAGCCAGTTACTTAACCAACATTATCTAGTAGGTAGGCCTCTATCATCTCAAGCCAAGTGTCCCCATTAGTACGAGTAAGTCGGTCTGAGCACCTTTTACAAACTGATTCGTGAGTGAAACTGAGCCAAGAATTCTCAGCAACATTTAGAAAATTTAGACAATTTACTTTTAGAAAAAAATTTATGATGCAACGGGCAAATCACTGAGATGATGACATCATAAGCAACTGAACTCAAATGAAGACTATAAGCAATTAAAAAGCCTGTAAAAAAAGTTTTGGGAAAACAAATACAATATGTAGCTCATTCCCTTCTGTTCTTGCAGTCCCCCCATTTCAAATAAATCTGGTTTGAGTTAAAGCGGTTGTTTCTCATGTCTCCAGGTCCGTCCTAATGCAGAGTGAAATGCGACGCCTAACGCAGCAGGTATCCCCTGATTGATCTACAGGTTGTAACTGTACTTTCAGTATTCTTATCGTCTTATTCAATTAGCAATCCATTATACATGAAATGACACAAAGGCAATAAGAAACTCAAAAATATGAGCGAGAATATCTTCAACAGCGAGCGTATTGACCTATTCCAAACGAATGCCATGGAATGCAAAGTATGAAGAAATAAAACACAAACTTTTACTCGTTCTTTCTCGCTCAGCCTAAAACCTCAGTGTTGGGAACAAAAGGATCCGAGCATTTTGGATCACATCTCCCTCGATATATAATATAATTAAACATTTTGACAAAGTGCATATCGATTACATCGTTGAGGCCACCAATATCAACCTATGTGATGTCACTCACATCAAGAGACCTACACAGATGTGATACAAAGGCAAAAGCACTTCACTGATGTTTAACTCTACTGCAGGCCCCAAATTAAAGCACTTTTTCCATCAAAACACCTAAACTGATGAATAGAAGTGAACAACTGAAGGAAGTTTAAAATAGATAAATGCGTATAGCTCATTTCAAAAGGAAAATAAACCATTTATTTCGTCACCTCACCTAACGAGGAGGAAACTAGCAATTCATCGCACACATTCACGTTCACACCGCTAATGCACATGGCCACTTTAATATATGACATGGAGGCAAGCAAATAAGCTATACATTCAAAGTCTTCCTTTTGTAGGCTGACATGTTTGTAGGCTGAGGTGTTATGCTAATATTAAGTATTGTCTCTCGAGAAAATGCACTACTACTGCTTGTGTGATGCTTACATGTGGCTATGGCTCTGCTCGTGGCTCCAGAGACTAAAGGCCGTCTTGAAAGTCCTGTGACAGAGTTTACACATGTACTGCCTCTTAAAAGTCAGGGCAGAGAGAGAGGGCGCGTGGTAAAAGAGCGTGTCTGATTCCTGAGGACCAGCTGGAGTCTCCATGCTGTTGGACCTTGACAGAGGGCTGTGGCCGCTGGACTGCCGCTCTACTTCCGGCCTCTTGGTCTTGGTTACAGACGAGCTACAGGGCTCCGGGCTGCTCGACTCCTCG
>OMOV01088563.1:0-16638 GCA_900312565.1 Beryx splendens | reverse complement strand
CACAGTGCTGTGTGTGTGTGTGTGTGTGTGTGTGTGTGTGTGTGTGTGTGTGTGTGTGTGTGTGTGTGTGTGTGTGTGTGTGTATTAACAGATCGACCTGCCACAGGTCCGCAGCACTGGAAGCATAGCTTGTGTGATGCTGATGGGACATGAACAGACCTGAAACTGCTGCATTTACCAACTACATGTGAGAAATCTAAGGACATAAGAGAGAAATATTTGTTTTAATGTTGGAAGCTACCAAAGCTTCCTCGGAGGTTCAGGAAGCTCCGACATGAAGCAAAGCTCCCTAAACGGTTTGTGTCACAGTGCAGTTCTCCCACTCCTGCTGTGTAATAACTACATGTTGGTTTCATCATGTCCTCTGCATTAGCAACATAAATGTTCTCGTTAGGCCGATAAAGCAGTGACTTTGAATGTGTAGAGAATCAGGAAACGCTTGGCTCGCATCAAGAAGTTCCTGATTTCTTTATTGCTTAGGTTTGGTGACATGTCTTAACCGAGCCGGTGAACGTATCAGAGGGATGAGTTAATAGGAAACACAGAATCAGGAACTTGGCCACACCTTCCTGAAGTCAGATATTTGTGAAGCAGTAAAGCTCCGTGAGCTCAGCAGCTGACTGAAGACTTGAGGTCTGATGGGGAACAAACAGTATGTAAATGGTGTTGTAAGAAAGCTCTGCAGTATCTGAGGAGACGGTGGAGTGGCACACAGTGAGTTATCTTTTAGAATCGTCTCATAGAATAAGAATATCATCATGAGCATGAAACTACATGAGACAGAGACCAATAAACAGACCAAGAGAACATTTCTATAGTGCTGAAATCATGCTTTATTAAATCAGTAATGCATAAAACTCAAGGAGGATGTATATAATGGTAGTTCTACATCAATAGATCAATTAAATCAAAGTGCAGGGCATAACATAAATGCTTTTCTTTAGTTTCACAGGAGATGGAATCGCTGTGGTACCTTGGCTTGGTGAAGACCCTGACTACTGACAAGGTGAAATTACTAAAAGCTAAAAACACACTCAAACACACAACACGTTACCTAGCTATCCTCCGAGAGACGGCACCGCTTCTGCAAAGCAGGATTGCATTGACTTTTGTGTTTTTGTTTTTTTATGGCCAGGAGATGTTACATTTGAAAAGTCAATCCAACTGTCCTTTGCCAGAAACGGTGCACATTAAAATAATCTAAAGCCCAGAGTGCAGGCCGCTCGCACTCTGAGCAGGTCATTAAACTGGTGGTATGACTTAGTCAGTCAGAGCACAAGGCCGGTTCCTGCTGCGTACATGAGGGTAAGATGCAAACAGCACTCAGGGCCTTATGCTCATGTTACAATTCATAGGATACTGTAATATTGCACGCACAGATGCGTGTTCATAATAACATTGTCTTTCTGTTTCTCGTTAATAACTTCAACAGGGAGCCTCTCTACCTGTTGAGGCAATCTTAAGACTTCAACTTATCGTTGAGGCACAGTGTTTAGTTTCTCAGTTTAACAGGGTATTCGTTTCTTGTGAAACTTTCTCCTGCTAAATCATTCGTTCTTTTGTTTCAGTTAATATTGTCATAAATAACAATGCATACATTTCCCATAACCGTTAAATTCGGCTATATACATTATGTACATGTCACAGAAAAATGGATCAAAAATCCTAAGTCATAATTATCCAATATGGCACATTTTATAACAACTTTAGACTTTAGTCTAGTTTGGCATAAATTAATGTCAAGTTTGGTATAAAAATAGTTCATATTTACAAGAACAGAAATCCAGGTCTTTATCAAGTAAAGATTATTTTTGCTAATTCAATAAATAAAAAGGATCTGGACGAGGGAAGTGGGGATAGAAATTAACTTGCTGATGTTTTTCCTTTTTTTTTTTCTTTACATGGACCGAATGTGAACGTTGACAGTTGCAGCGTCGGAACCGAACTCGTTGGACAGTTTGAGGGTGTAGGCTCCGGCGTCGTCCTCCTTCACCGCAGAGATCATGAGGGTGGCGAGGTCGGCGGTGCTCTCCACGCGGTACCTGTCGTCCCCGTTGGGCAGAGTCCTGCCTGAGCGAACCCACTGGACGGAGGGAGCTGGGTCTCCAGAGAAGCTTCCCGCCAAAGTCAGGAGCTTCCCTGGCTCCGCACTGATCTCACGTGGAAGAGCTTCGATCTTTGGCGGAGTGCCTGTTGTCAAAGGGAGGAACAAGGTCGGTGAGTAGGGTTACACGCTGCAAGGTTTTGCATTTGCGAAACAAAGAGCGCGACCAATATGCTCTTAAATTTGCATGTCGTCACTTTACCTTGCATTTGTTTTACATGGTAGTTATTCATGAAGATGCTCAGATTAATCGAGGGCCACTTACAATCAAAGCTGACATACTTGTAAGTGCAAGCTACCGACAGCTGCTGGTAACTTTTAAGTGCGATTGCATCTCACCTTTAACCCCTGTGGTGAGGGCCCTTAGTGAGGAGGCCTCTACATGTGAGTGAGAAGACATTTCCATCATTGTGCTGCTGGAGCTCATGGAAACCTTTGACTCAGCCATCATGGCAGACATGCTAGTCGCTGACATGCTCTCAAACGACATCGCAGCAGTAGCAGAACGGGAGCTGCTGTAACTGGCAGCCGCCTGCATGGAAGCTGCCTCCATCTGAACTGATGAAGCCGAGTAACTTTTCTGCATGCTGGCAGCATCAGCAGAAGCTCTTTGCTCCATAATAATCATTTTGGTTGGTTCTTCAACAAGAGCTGTGAGAATGCAAATGAAAAGCACATGACCAATATTACAGATGGATGCATTACTTTGTGTCTGTGTATGTCATGACTTCATACACACACAGTGTGAGCTGGGCTGTTGAAGTGCCTTGGATGTCCATTTACATTTTTTAAATTTGGAATGAGAATTGATTAGAAATGAACATTTCCTAGGCATTTTTATGCAATACAAGTTTCATATTGGATGATAAACTTGTCAAATCTAATGAAATAGGAAGAGTGTGTTTAGTTTGAGCGTAGTGGCAACTTACTGAAGACGTTGAGGGAGCATGTTGCAGAGCACTGTCCATATTGATTCTTGGCTTTTATTGTGTATTTCCCACTGTCTGCAACTGCAGCGTCACGTATCTCCAGTGTGAACACGTTCTGAGAGCGGCTCAGTCTCATGTTCGATGTGACAGATACCTGCAGGGAGAGACGGTGGACGTCAGGCGAGTACTAACAGATGTACAGCCCTCCTCTTTTGGATTATATTACAAATAGTTTCAAGATCACTGCAAAACTTTCTTGCCTTGAAATCTACACTAAAAAGGTTTATTATTATTATTTTTATTAACAACAACAATAACAGTAATAATAATAATAAATAGGACCTCGTTCCTCTCAATGCATTTAAACGCATTAAGTCCACAGAATCTGACTCTATTAATAACTGCAATTGTTTAAAATGAATCATATGATTTTGTTTTTTCCTTGATGTTCTGTTGTGTTGCAGTTTGAGCTTGTCTGTTGTCTTGATGTTTTATGTAGTCTGAATCTGTGCTGCTGCTGCTTCGCTTGGCCAGGTCTCGCTTGTAAAAGAGATTTTAATCTCAGTGGGACTAACCTGGTTAAATAAAATAAAATAAATAAACTCATCCATCACCGACGTGTAGCACCCCCCTGGGTGATGCACGGCAGCACGGCTTGCTGGAGGTATCCTTAATGTTTTTAAATCATACAAATGTCTGTGTGAATGGCATAAACGAAACAATCAAGATGAACATGAAATATACTTACAATGATGTTGTCTTTCAGCCACTCCACTTCAGGGGCAGGCTCTCCTGCAATCTCACAGGTTAATTTGACAGTTTGTCCCTCGTTCACATTCTGGGACCTGGGCTGCACCAGGAAGGAGGGTGCATCTGAGCGCCTGGTCGTGACCGAGGTGTCAAACTGACACTTGACCAGACCGTGCTCTGTCTGAGCCTGACATGTGATGACCCCCTGTTCTTGCTGGCTGATGGACTTGATGGTCAGGGTCTGATCGTTTCCAGACACTCCGTATCTGTACTGCTCTGAGTTGGCCAGGTCCACCCCGTTCAGGATCCACCTGGTGCCAGAGGCCCCGGGGATGCTGGCCCTCAGAGTCAGAGACTGGCCCTCTGTCATGGACATCTGGGTGTGGGAGGCTTTCACCTCCTTCACATAAGACTGGACTTCCTCATGGACCATTTCCTTTTTCATAATATGCTCAGAGATTTGAGTTTTTGTTTTGGAGCTTGTTGAGCCTGAAGGAGGAATTAAGAAAGTTTAGATTTAATGTCAGGAAACTATTTCAGTGTTTGTAGTTGCAGGTTAAGAAAAGACGAGTTGCTTGAACAAGCTTGCCATCTACATTTGTACATAGATGAAGTCGGCATACGCTTTCTTACCTTGTACAGTGACCGTGCAGGACGTGGACACTGCTCCCGCACTGTTGGTAGCGGTGCACTTGTACACCCCACTGTCAGAGACCTCAGACTCATAGATCTCAAGATGTGCTGAGCCATACTCCTCAAAGATTTCATACTTCCCTCCCTGAGACAGAGCCTGCCAATGGAAACGAAAATTCAGTTATCGTTTAGTTTTAATAATGTTCCTTCCTGACTGTCCCCAAAGACTGTCATTCCTCCATTACTTTATATTTGATACAAACAATTTAAAAGGATTAGCGAGTCTAATTGTTATAATAAATTATTACCTTTCCATCCTTCGTCCATGAGACTGCAGGTTTGGACTCTCCTACCACCTTCACTGTCAGCTTGACAAGAGAGTCAGCGGCGGCTGTGACGTCGCTCAGCTCAGTGGAGAAGGCGGGCTTCTTTTCAAGAGTTGGTGACAACACTCTCTTTGGTGATTTGATTGGAGACATAACCCTCTCCCTCTCAGATGGAGTAGGGGATTTGGCTGTGGATGGAGACTTCACTCTCTGGGGTGACCTGATTGGCTCAGGGGACTTGATTCTCCGAGGAGATGTGATTGGTTCAGGGGACTTGATTCTCCGAGGAGATGTGATTGGTTCAGGGGACTTGGCGAGAGGAGACTTGGCCTCTGGAGAGGTGATTCTGGGAGGGGCGACAACTTTCTCCCTGGACTCAGATTTGCGGATGGTTAGAGTGAAATGAGCCTCCTGCTTGCCTCCAGAATTCTCCACCAGCAGAGTGTAGCTGCCTTCATCCACCATCTCAACAGAGGAGATCTCAAAGGAGGAGCTGTACTGAGAGGAGACGACATGGTGACGTGCAGAGGAACCAACAACAGCTCCTTCATGCAGCCAGGTGATAGAAGGTGCTGGCTCACCATCAACATCACACTCAAATCTGGCAAGGTCTCCCTCTTCCACAGTCAGAGACCGTGGTTTGGTCAGGATCTTGGCAGGAAGACGAGGCTTCTCCTTTTTCTTCTCAACAACAGTGGTGGTTTCCTTCACTGTTTCCTTCACTGTTGTCTTAGAGGAAGAGACGTGATACACCTCTGTCTTAGTCATTTCAGGGAGATGCGAGGATGGAGGCTCCTCATCTTTGCGGAGTGAAGAGAAGGCAGCATATTCTGCTCCAGCTACATCCAAAGTGGCATAGTCGGAAGTCTCTCCCTTGGTGTTTTTGCAGACTACACGGTAGGTGCCGGCGTCTTCAGTCACACAGTCACTGATCTGGAGAGTCAGGACGCCACTCAGGTTGGACATGTGGTACTTCCTGCTCTGCTGGATCTCTTTTCCATTGTGGAACCACTTGATCTCAGGCTCAGGTTTAGCTTGGACATTCAGGGTAAACTTTGTGTTGGAGCCATATGGCACACGATGAGATCGCATCCTGATGGTAACACGTGGGACGTGGTCCAAGCTGAAAGGAGCCTGGGTTACCACCTCTACCTTTCTCTCCACTGACCTCCTCTCAGATCTTAGAGCCTGCTTCCTCTCCTCGTACCTGGACATAAAGTCAACTTTTGGGAAGGTCACATCTGTTTTGGCTGCCTTTTCAGGTGTAGGAGATCTCCTCCTCTTCTCAGGTTCAGGTGATGGGAGCTTCTTGATTGGTTTAGAAATATATGTGGAAGCAACAGAACTCAGGTACTCCGACTCAACGCCTGCAGAGACTGTGGAGACGGTGACAGTCTTCTCCTTTCTTGAGACTTTTGTCTTCTCCTCAAACTCCATGTGTTTGAGTGCACTCTTGTAAGAGGTGATTCTCTGAGTAGTTGTG
The DNA here is from genome assembly GCA_900312565.1 of Beryx splendens. Lineage (NCBI taxonomy): Eukaryota > Metazoa > Chordata > Actinopteri > Beryciformes > Berycidae > Beryx > Beryx splendens. The sequence goes on along the minus strand of OMOV01088563.1, from coordinate 10,413 downwards.
TGTGGGCGCAACAGCTCCTGCTCCTCTTTCTCCTCGTACACCCTGTGCTTCTGTCGGGGAGGTTTGTATGTGGCCTTGTCATGGCGCTGGCGCAGGTCAATAAAGCTTGGGCCAGCCTCGTATTTAGATGGAATACGGTAGGAGTCATATCTGTGGATGTCCTCTCCCTCCTCATCATCACTGTAGACTTTTCTAGGTGATGAGGGGCGCAGGGCAGAGGGGCGCAGGGCAGACAGCTCAAAGCGAACGGGGCTGAGGCTAGGTGGAGAAGCAGAGTAGCCAAGCTCCAGCTCTTCCTCCAGGCGAAGCCTCTCCTCCTCAGTTCTCTTCATGGACAGGTACTCATCCACAGGCAGCAACAGCTCCTCGTCTGACAGGTCACCCAGAGACCTCCTCCTGATCCTGTGGTATGCCTCCATCTCAGGGGAGGGAGTGCGGTGCCTTGCAGGCCTCACAGTCTCCAAGTCATCCTGAGTCATGGATGGGATGCGCCACTTAGGCTTATACTGGTCCTTGATTCTAGGCAGAGGCACCTCATAGAACTGCTCCCACCTGGAGAGGCGGATGCGCTTCATCCTCTTTTGCTTGATCTTGTCCATGGGCTCAGGGAATTCATACTGATCACGCAGCTTCTTGTACCACTTCATGTCAGAGAAGGGCTTGAAGTGTTTTATTTCCACATCCTCCTCAAGGACAGCTGGGTTAATAACACGAGGAGTGGGGACATCGTATGGCATACGCAGCCTCTTCTCATCCGCCCGCTTCTTCTTCTCTTCTTTCTCTTTCTGTATTTCAGCCTCAGTCTTCTCACCCTTCTTGGTGGTCACAGCAGGTTTAAACATAGTGGCTGCCTCCCTGACAGCTTGCATTGCCACGGGTGGGAGAGGCATGACATCAGTGCCAGACAAAATCTGGGACAGTCTCACCTTTTTGTCCAGTAGCTCCTTCTCAGCCGCCTTCTTCTTGTCCCTATCACTCATCTCATACTCTGTTTTTACATGAGTGACACGTTCTACCTTCAGGGTGGCCTGGCAACCGGCAGATCCGGCAGAGTTGGTAGCAGTAACTCTGTACACACCAGAGTCTTCAGGGAGAGTGTCTCTCACATGCAGGATGAAGTAATCCAGGCCCTCATGGACAACTTCAATAGATGGTCCGAAGGCTAAAGGCATGCCATCCTTCTCCCACTTCAGTGTGGGGTGGCCAGATACTCTGATCTCAAAGCGTACATTCTGGCCCTCCCTGCACTCAACATTGGCGAGCAGGCGCTTGAACATGGGCCTCAGGGTGTTGTCTGCTGGTTTGGGGCGAGGAACAACAGTGAGACGAGCCTTGCAGCTGTCATCGCCATACCTGTTACGAGCCACGACACTGTACTCTGCATCATCATCATCCTCAAGGTTGCGGATAATCAGCTGGTACAGACCCTTGTCACTGATGAAGGTATATTTCCTGTCATCAGATCCAGGGATGAGCTTCTGTCCAGACTTGTGCCAGATGACGCGAGGCTCAGGGTGGACAGTGATGGTAACACCAAAGCGCACGTCCTCGCCAATGTAGGCTGTACGGTTGACCAGAGGCAGGGTGAACTCGGGTGGCTTCTGAAGCATTCTGGCAGTGTCAATTCTGCGCTTCACCTTCTTCACCACACGGGTTGTGAAGAAGTCGCGGTAAGATCTGACGCCATTGACAAACATCTCTGCATAGGCACTGTCTTCACCGTACTCATTCACAACCTTGCATCGGTAGGTGCCATCGTCCGCTCTGGTGACCTTGTTGATGGTGATTACAGCTAAGCCATCCTCATATTCAATCTCATATTTGTCACCAGCCTCAAGTTGTCTGACGCCGCAGTACCATGTCACCTCAGTAGTGCTGTCGTAGTTCTCAATGTTGCAGATGAACTTGACGCTGTCTCCCTCGTTCACCACTGAGTGGCCAACCTGGCCAGCGAGAGGGCCATGCTCAAATGGAGCAATCTTCACCTTGGAAATGAAGACTCCTCTCTGGGATCTGATGGAGCCACAGCTGGCCACACGAGCTGCAGAGACGACGGTGTTCCACTCCTTCCTCACCATGGTCTGGTAGTATCTCTTATGCCTGCTGGTCTGGATCATTCTGGTGCTGATCTCCTCTGCAGGCTTTGTCAGCCATGGATGTTGCAGAGCCTCAGCAGCACTCATACGGTGTTTGCGTTCCTTGGTCATTAGGCGGTCTGTGAAATCTAATGACTCAACACTGACCTGCTTGAAAGACTCATCATCATAGCTGTAGGCTGCATTGGAGATGTTGTCAATCATCTGCTGGTTAGTTTCAGCAGTGAATGGATTGAGACCACTGAGGAGCACATAGGCAAGGACACCAACCGACCACATGTCAGTCACAGAGCTAACCATGTCACACTGGTGGATCTCAGGAGCGGCATACTCCGCAGTGGTATACTGAACCTTGATTTGGTCTCCAGGAGTCAGGTGTCTACACTGGCCCAACTCAATAATCTTCACACGAGAGCTGGTTCTAGTCGTGTATACAATATTCTCAGGTCTGATGTCAAAGTGGCCATAGCTCTCAGCGTGCAGGAATTCCAGAGCTGAGCAGATCTGCCTGATGTAGTTAACAATCGTATGCTCACTAAGCTCGAAGTCAGGTGTGTTGAGGCGCTCAAAGATGTCAACACCAGAGATGAAGTCATAGATCATCACCAGCTCCTCAGGGCTGTCGAAGGACTCGTGGAGGAGGAGGAAGTTAGTGTGTTTGGCAATATTCAGTGTTGCAATTTCCTTCTTGACAATAGCTTGATCGGCGCCCCTCACTTTGATGAATTTAGCCATGTAGGTCTTCTCAGAGCTGGTGTCAACACAGCGGTGGACAATACCAAACTGGCCTCTGCCCAGTTCCTCTGCAATCGCATATTTGTTGTGCAGATTCGTGGCACTGGAGTGTTGAGCCTTGCCCTTGGGGACACGGTCGGTATCATCAACCTCCCTGTCGTACAGCAGAACTCTGGATTTGTCCTCCTTGGTCATGACAGGGCCGCTGGTCTCAGACGGAGCACTCTGGCCGAACTTGTTCTCAGCAATGACTCTGAACTGGTAGCTTGTTCCTCCAAAGAGATTGATAGCAGTGTAGCGGGTGTCGCGGGACTGGGCAACACGCTCCCACCTCTCAGCAGTGGTGGGGCACTTCTCTATGATGTAGCTGATGACCCTGCTGCCACCGTCGTTTACTGGGGCCACCCAGCTGAGTGTGACTGAGTCTCTGGAGACGTCGCTGGCTTTGATACCACGTGGAGGATCAGGTACGTCAGCCACATCCAGCTCAACTGTCTGTTGGTCAATGCCGAATCTGTTCTTGGCACAGACGATGTAGAAACCAGCATCCTTCTTGTCCACTCCGTTGGGGAAGACCAGAGAAGTGAATGATCTGGTGACGATGACTTGGTAATAGCCGTTGCTGTCAATGAGATCCTGTCCCTTCTGCCATGTGATGACAGGGTCTGGTTTGCCACTGAATGGAATCTTGATGTTGACCACCTCGCCACGCAGGGCGGGGATGGCTTCCTTGTCCTTCAGGTTCTTGGGCAGGTGGATCTTGGCAGGAACTAGAAATGAGAGAAATACATTAGCTAAACTGTATTATGTAATGTTTTATTGTTATTCAAACAAACCCAGTGGTAGGAACAATGAGTTATAGATGTGCTAATAGAATGATCTTGAAAGTAATTCTGTATCATTTTCCAAGTTGTCCAGTTGCAGTGAATGCGTCTGTCTGTGAGCTTACCCTCAACATCCAGAGATACCGTAGCACAGATCGAGCCTCCCTGGTTGGTGGCCCTGATCTGGTACACAGTAGAGTCTTCCTCATCAGCCTCTGTGATGACCAGCTGGTGGTAACCTCCCTTGAACTCTTGGATCTTGATCTTCTTTCCATCAGAGTGGATCTCCTTTCCTCGTCTGAACCATTTAATCACAGGCTTGGGTTGTCCTGTGATCTTGCAGACAAGGGTAGCATTGCTCTTGTACTTGACGCTCATGTTCCTCAGCTCCTCCTTGAAAGCAGGAGCACGGACATCAACAGCTGTGGCTGGAACGACGGGAGAGGTCTCCTCGCTGTAGTCACTCTGTCCTCCGAGGTTCTCGCACTTCACACGGAAGATGTACTCTGAGCCCTCAGTGAGGCGCTTGACGGAGAACACAGTCTGCTTGATCTCATCAGTAGTCACCGGAGTCCAATCGCCCTTCTTTTCCTTCTTCTCGAGGCAGTAGCTCTTGATCTTGGAGCCGCCGTCGCTGACTGGAGGCTTCCAGGAAACCACACAGGAGTCCTTGGTGACTCCAGACACAACTGGCGACAGAGGTGGTGACGGTTTCTCTGTTGGTGGGAGGACAGAAACCAGAAACCATCAGTGTTTTCAGTAGGTTTTCACATTGTACGTGAGTATCTCTCTCTATATCTGAATTTATATGGTATTGTATATGATATTGAGATATGAATTTATTAGCCGTATTGTATTCTCATATCACATTTATCCACTTATTACTTGGTCTCTGTATGCTTACTGCTGTTAGTTGGCACACCCTGCATACATGGTGTTATTATATTTCATATTTCATGCTTGTTGTATCCTATTATTTGCTGCTACAAAGACCCAATTTCGATTACTTTCAATTGCTAAAATGTTATCTCATAATTTGTTGTATTATTGCAGTGTAATCTGACAGATTGATTCCAGCAGGCTGAAGTTCACAAGAAAAGACGCTGTAATATTTATGCCTAAACTCACCCAGTTGGCTCTTGATGAGGATAGGAGCAGCCAGCTCCAGTGGCTCACTGTTGCCATAGCGATTCTGAGCGTAAACACGGAAGAAGTATCCGGCGCTGTCGATCAGGTTGGGCACACGGCAAGATGTGCCGTTGATGGATGATGACACCAGTTCCCACTCAGTGCCCTCCTTGTCTTCACGCTTCTCCACGATGTAGTTGGTGATCATGGAGCCTCCGTTGTCTTGGGGAGCCTTCCAGCTGATGATGACGGAGTTCTTCAGCAGGGCGTCCAGGACGATGGGGCCCTGAGGCATGTCAGGTTTGTCTGGAAACAAACATGGTGGTAGATATCAGAGTGTTGTAGATTCTGTCCCCACCACTTTATAAACATTCTGTAAGCGCTGCGATCGGCGTTGTTGGTTCCCTTCAGAGAGATACAGATCATCTGTGGCTTCATGACGACCCTCGCCAAAAGGTTTATCGCCTATATATGTTTTCATTATGCGCTGGTGTTGATTTGTGCACTTTTGAAGCTTTAATACATTTTTGACATTGCACAAGTAAATTGCTTCCATTCCGTTTATTCTGAGTGACTTTATATAAACAGTTTGTATCGTATATCTCTTCACTCTATGAAGGCTTGATCAGTGTGATGATGTGTTTTGTATGATACAACTGAGAAGAAGAAGTTAAAGATATTTCACATATGTTCTATGTAATCGTAAAAATTTCTGCATTGAAGAAAGTTATTAATATAATTAATGGAAATTGTAGCAATTTAACAGCAATACCGCTGCACGAGCATTACATCCTCTAGTGAGCACGACTCTGGTGAATCTGCTACTGCACTCAGCGCAAATCACTCTCGTGACGAGACTGTCAGCTGAACGCCCGAAGTGCTGTGATAGATTTATAGGAACGTACCGTAGATTTCAACATTGAATGCGGTGTCAGTCCTGCCGAAGTGGTTGTGCAGTCTGATTCTGTATTTTCCTCCGTTGACTCTGCGCTGCACGTTCTTGATGACCAGGTGTGTGTAGTGCTCGGTGGTCTCGATGCTGATGTCCTCGGTGTTCTCCAGGGTTTTGGCCCCGTGGAGCCACATGATCTTGGGCTCGGGGCGGCCGATGTAGACAGCATGGATGCGGAGGGTGGTTCCCAGGCCGGCGTAGTAGGTGTCCTTCAGCAGGTAGTCGGGGTGGAACTGGGGAGCAGCCTCCAACACCAGAGTGCCGGTGGTCTCAGCCTCTCCGGCGTCGTTGATGGCCTTGCAGGTGTACTCTCCCTCGTCCTCCTGTTGGTCGGTCATGATGGACAGGGAGTGGTTGCGGCCATCGGAGCTCATCTCGTACTTGCGGGACTCGACGACCTCCTTGCCAGCGTGGTACCATTTGATCTCGGGAACAGGCCTTCCGATAATCTGGCACTTCATGACGCCGGGCTGGCCGAGTTTGGTGGTTACTTCATCCATTTCCTTTCTTAGGCTTGGTTTGGTTTCGACTGTCAGAACAAAACAAGGATCTCATCTTAGCGTCTTCTATATTTGGTATTGCATTGTTGGTCATATTGATGCAGAGATGCATTTTCATTTATAAAGGGAATAAACAACCGTGCAACACATTTAGTCCTCTCTGATTGGAAGTCAGCTAAATGCTGACATATAATTTCCATGCCGTAACACTGACATTATATCTGTTTCCTAGCATGAATATTTCGGTTTACTCACCACTCAGTTTGGTCTTGATGCATGTGGCGGTCCTGCGCGGTCTGCTGATTCCAGTCTCGTTCTCAGCGAACACTCTGAACTCGTACTCGGTGGCCTCGGCCAGCCCGGGCATGGTGAACTCCTTCTCCTTCAGCCTCTGCTTGTTGGACTTCTTCCAGGTGCTCTCAATAGACTTTCTGTACTCCACCCAGTAGCCCAGGATCTCCTTTCCACCGTCGCACTCTGGAGCTTGCCAACGGATGGTGATGAAGTTGTTCATCACATTCACCGTGTCGATCTCGCCTGGTTGACTTGGCTTGTCTGGAGGAAAATAAATAAATCAGTTTAATTCAAAAAGGATTTGTTTCTCTGTCCGTAACCGTCCATCTTATTCTTTTTATTTATTATTGTTTTGTTCGTGAAACACTTTGTAAGTGTGGTCTGAAGCTAACGTTTATTATTATTATTGTGTTATATCCTGTATGTCCCACCTAACAAGTAACATCTCACACGCTCGTCACAGTTCACATCATTACTTCTGTAATATGAATTAACTATAATAACATTCTATTAGAGGACGAGACTGACCGAACGGATCCTTGCATGTGACGGGGTCAGACACGGGTCCGGCCTCGCTCTCTCCGATGTCGTTGACGGCAACAACACGGAACTGGTACTCGGCGTCAGGGGTGAGTCCAGGCAGAGTGAACATGGTGGAGGTGATTTTCATCTGGTGGCGAGACCACATTTCGGCCGACACCTCCTTGTACTCGATGAAGTATCCGGTGATGGCGGAGCCGCCGTCGTCCTTGGGCCTGGACCAGGCCAGAGCCACAGAGCTCTTGGTGACGTCCATGATCTCTGGTGGGGTGCTTGAAGGCTCAGGGGCACCTGGTTTTAATAATTAGATTATATTAGATTGGACTTTATCGTCATTGTAACAAGTACAACAAAATTCCATTTAGAAGCAATCCATAAATGCAGCTATTATAAATATACAATAAATAAGTAATAAATGTATGATACAAGTTTTTTTTTAAAGCTAACAAGTGGTGAAAAGGTGCTATTGCACTCAGGTCAGAGGTCAGAGGTCACAAGTCAAAAAGCCGTGCACTGCAACATGTAAAGTGCAGTGAAACTAAAGTATTATTGTACGTCTCATATTTTCTGTCATCGTTGAATCTTATTTTCTTTTCTTGCATATAAACATATAATATTGTATTCTACTGTCCACTTTGTGGGGAAATTTAACGGGAAGGTTTTGCTGTGAAGTGTTGTGATGTGAAAACCCCGTAACGTCACGAGGTCTTCTTCCACTCCCGCGCTTATAAAACCCTTTCAAACTCAAAGCTGCTGGGCGATCGAACAACAAGGCTGTTTTCACTTGGCAGTGACAATTTGTTATCAGTTATGTTTGTCACATTGTTTTCGGCCCTTCCGCTCTATAAGTCGCTCTGAATAGCGGCGTCAGCTACATGCCTAAAGTGTAGAAGTGTAAGAGCATGAAGAGAGAAGTGAGTAAAGTCAGTGTGAACAGAGGAGCAGTACTCACACAGAGGGGTCTTGGGCACCAAAGGCTGCTCTGACTTCAGAGAAGCACTGATGCCGAACGAGTTTTCGGCGGTGACCTTGAAGTGATACTCTGCTCCCTCCTTCAGGCCCTTCACCAGCAGCTGGGTGTCGGTCACTCTGGAGTCCACGGTGTACCAGGCGTTCCTGGCCGCCTCACGTCTCTCCACGATGTAACCCAGGATCTCTGAGCCTCCGTTGTCGGCGGGGACCTTCCAGCACACCTTGACGGAGTTGGCCTGGATCTCCTCGAAGACCATCGGTCCCTCTGGAGCGCCGGGCCGGCCGATCACCTTAACCTTGATCTGGGCCTTCTTCTTGCCGACTCGGTTCTCCAGCAGGAGGTCGTAGGTGCCGGAGTCGCTTCTCTCAGCTCCCTTGATCACCAGCTCGCTGGCGTCCTCGGTGGAGGCGATCATGGCTTTGTCGGAGACCGCGCCGCCATCCTTAGACCACTTGCAGGTCGGGTGGGGTTTTCCCTTGATGGGCAAAGAGAGTCTCACCACTCCTCCCTGCCGCACCACATACAGATCTTTGTATTTCAGCTCTAGGTCGTAATCAGGAGATTCTGGAGAACACAAAGTGATAGTTAGAGAAATTAGTTTTCTCTCACATACAGAAAATGCTTTAATCCTCAACTAATAACTAATAACTACAAACTAATTGGAATTATCTTGCTTAAGTCTTTCTTTCTGTCTTTCCCTTGTACCTAAATGTGTTTTTAATTTTTTTGTGACTGTCTTCTGTCTTATGTTGTGTTAAAGTTTTGTTTTGAATGTTATTCTTAACTCTACAGATTTTATCTTTCCTTTGAAAACACTTTGTTTCGAGAAACGAAGTTTTGAAAAGTCCTCTATAAATAAAGTTATCATTATTATTACGAGTGGTTGTGTACAAGTTTAGATTTTTTGTGATTACTGTACTGTGCATGCCCTTACCAAGCATCTCAGTGACCGTGACTGTTCCTGGCACTTCAGCTGGCTCCCCGGAGCCGCCGGCGTTGCAGGCCATCACGCGGAACTTGAACTCCTCTCCCTCGGGCATCTTGGTCAGTGTGTATTCACAGATCAGAGAGGGCGTGGTGTTGCACTTGATCCAGGCCATGGTGCCCACCTTCTGCATCTCGATCAGGTAGCCGTCCACCCTGGCGTCTCCCTCCTCGTCAGGAGGACTCCAGGCCAGCGACACCGAGGACTTGGTGGTGTCGGTGATCCTCGGGTTCTGGGGGCAGCCAGGTGGGTCTGAAGAGGGGAGGGAGGAGGAACTCATCAGCAACTTGTCATGTTTTATCTTTTATCTTTATATGAAAATAAACATGACTACATTTAGCAGATGATTCTGTATCGCACTATAATTCTTGTAATGTCACTAATCTATGAATTTATGCTTTTTCTATCGTGTCACCGGAGTTATAAATGAAGTCTTAAGCACTAACTAATAAAAAGAGCTTTCTTCTCTCACCGATGGGATCTGTTGCCACTGCTGGTTTGGACAGCAGACTTGGTTTGCTCATTCCTCTGGCGTTGATGGCGGTGATTCTGTGTTCGTACTCCAGGCCCTCGATCAGCCCGGTGGACCTGTATCTGGTCATGGTGATGGGGTTCTTGTTGGCGCGCACCCATCTGTCTGACCGGACTTCTTTACGCTCAATGATGTATCCAGAAACCTCCAGGCCGCCGTCCTCCTCTGGTGGGTTCCAGGCCACCGTCATGCCGTCACGAGACGAGTCGAACACGGTGGGTCTGCCGGGAGGTCCGGGCACGTCTGAGGAGCGGGACAACATGTTACCATGCTGTTTACAAGGCCATGTAACGTCTATATAGATGATGTGTTATGATTGATAATTATCTCATGATGACTGTAACTGGGATGAGAACAATTATTTTATGACCAGGGTGCTCTAAGCCTTGAAGCCCCTGACCACTGGCTGTTTGTAATATTAGAGATCTATGAATTTAAGTCTATTGCCATAAGTCACTCTGGATAAGAGCATCAGCTAAATGCCAAGAATATAAAATGTATTGCAACCTTTTAGTGATTTCAAGATTAGTGAAGCGAGTGACAGTAAGACTATCCCTCTATTCTTTTGGTTCATAGGATTGTATTGTTATTACTTGCATAGTCTTTACGGCCAGGCTGCTTGCTGCATGGTGGTTCATGCAGGTTGACCTGTAACTGTCTGTAGAAGTGTCCGCTAACTGTGATGGTACTGAGAAAGGACAGACTGCTTACTCTTCAAGCTCTTGCACATGGCGATCTCAGACTGCAGGAACTCTCCGGTGCCGTAGCGGTTCACAGCGGCTGCGCGGAAGACGTACTCATCTCCCTCGATCAGGTTCTCGAACTTGAAGGTCGGCCGGCTGACGGAGTCGCAG
>OMOV01088560.1:0-18761 GCA_900312565.1 Beryx splendens | reverse complement strand
GGAGGGGGGGTGTGGGGGGGGGGGGGGGGGGGGGGGGGGGTATGCTGTGATTGCACCGACATCCCATACAGCCATAAAAAGGTGGCATGGGAGATTGCAGCTCAGGGCCTGACTGACATCATGTGGACACGAAAGCTGAACTTCTCTGTGCCACTCACGGCAGAAATACACTGAACAAGAAAACATACTTCTGCAAATTTTGAAAGCATTCCAGCAAACCTCTGGGCACAGTGTGTGTGACCTTTGGTTTCAAAACGAGACCCAGAACTAATCATGCATCTAGTAAATTATCTATTTATGATACACTGAACCTGTAATAAAATGCAAAAGTTGTTAATTTCATACATAATTCTACCAAGGCTGTCTACACTGTCCCGTCGAGGAACTGCAGATTTTTAATTCACTTTCATGGCACAAATCAGTGTAATGTCAATTCAATCAAAGGGCTCTGCATTAAAATGTTCAGGTTCGGCGTCTGTTGTCAGCCATAATCTCTCTGTTTGGAGCCTGGAGTCTGTATCTGTACATTAGCTGTCTCACTTCAGCCCCCTAGATTATGTAAAGATAACACCATCTGTTGCACTGACAAATAAAATAATCTAAAACTGTGTAAAAACGACTCATGCATGTTCTGCGTGCAAAGTCGTCATTGCCATTCATTGATGCATAATTTCTCATAACACTAAGCGATGTACAGCTATTACTGCTGTTATGACACTAATTGTACTTCAATAGGTCAAGGGAGATTTCTAAAGAAGTTCATTTTGCGCATACACACACACACACACACACACAAACCCGCTGCTAGCTTTGCTACTGTTTGAGAAGTTATGTGATGTTATAAGGATTTACAAGATTAACATGTATTCAACATGAATCTGGAGAGAAAATCCCTGAAAAATAAACTACACAGGGAATGTGATCTGTTTGAAAATAAGCTGTGACCAGTGTGTGACCTCTGCCAGGCGAGCTGTGTGGCTTTTGAAAAATCATGCTGCAGAAAGCCACAAACAACTTGGCATGGAAACAATTACCCTGCCTGAAGTTCAGCTAGATTATTATCAGGTGATTCTTGCTCCAATTTTCTACAAGCAGCAGAGGAGTAGAGTTGGGGGTAAAACCTTGTCAATCTTGATCAACTTAAAAAATAAAGCACGATGGGCACAGTTTGATAGTGTGTAAATGCAGGAAACAGAAAAATGCTGCCAAATGAGAAAATATTTTAATTAATCAAAGAGCTTGGCTGTTCATACTGGCTGACTGCATGTGCAAAACACTAGATTGGGAATTTGCAGCGTTCTATTAAAGTTGAGTTTGCAGTCGAGTCATGTGCCAGCAGCTGGTCGGGAGCCAGTGTCGCAAAACACATTTGTCTTCAGTATAACAGTTATGATATTCTCAGTACAAACACGGGGCATTTGAGAAAACAAAACAATATGTCCTTTGGCACAAAACTCAGACTTTACAGTTGAGCAGTCTCGGATCCCTTAAATCAAGTAGAACCAACAGCTTAATTAGATAAAGGATCATGAATTTAACCTGGTAACCTGGTCTCTCTCTCTCTCTCTGTCTCTCTCTCTCTCTGACAGAAATGCCCAAAAAAATGAATTTTAAGAAACAAATATATGGATCCAACATTAATAATGCGTTCAGGATATGAGGCTTCTCTCTCGATGACCGCTTGGAATCACAGAATCAACAGCAGCTTGCTTACAGGAAAGATCCACCATGAAACAGCTCTTGCTGATGTACCTTGCATTCCTGGGTCCTTTCTTTTTGTTTGGTGGCGTATTTTTCACATAGACGATGTGATGGCATATGGGCATATTTCCAGTGCAGCTTCAATGGTGGAAGTATTTCAGTCATCTAAAACATCAACAGTAAACGTCAGGTTTTGGTGTCAGTCCCTCAGAATCAAAGAGCGAGGGCTTCGTTCCTGACTCACCATTTTGCACCAACGTCCAACTACCATACAGGGAGAAATCCATCGCACATCAGTCAGAGAGGCCGATTCCTCCACCAACAGCAGCATCAATAGACCAGAATGCAATGCTGCATTTTGAATAAGGGTCACAATGCTTACTCTCAACTGGAAAACCTCTCAATCCGCTTTCACCATCGTTACCACTATTTTTTACTGACACATAAAACCCACAGCCGAAGGTCAGGCACATTCTCTGGCAGGTTGTGGAAAGGCATTCTGGGAAATGTAGGAAATCACAAACTGATTTAGAAACGGACGAGGCAGGTTGAGGGAAAGTGGGAACAACAAAAAGATGATTTACAACACTCGATCACAAAATAACTCTTGGAATGCGCTTAACATCACAGATTGATGATACATGACAGAGAACCTGAAGGAGGGGATTTTCCTTTCAGACCAAGTTGGCCTAAACAAAAATAAACAGGGATTCATCAAAGGCTGGCTTGGTGAGCAATAGCTTGTAACTTCCAACATCATGTGTTCAGGTTCAGCTCACAACTGTTGGTGGTCCCGAGCACATGATTCATCGCTAATAATGGCACTCAAAATGGTATACAAGAATGCAGATAGGCCTCCTTCTTAAATCACCTCAGCTAATTGACAAGACTAAGTGCCTGAGTTGGCCAGCTACTGCCATCTAGTGCAGCGATTTGTGATTACTATAGCTTCAGAAAACCTAATATAGAGCTTGGCTTATATACAGCTCTTCTCTGCCATAAATAGGTTGTAGCTGTACAAGGTTTTCTTTGATTCTGAGGTTCAGTAACAGTCAGCTGCAATGCTCATACCCATCCCAACACTGACCATCCTTCAGTCACCTGCTTCAGAAGACTGGATTGACTTACGGCAACAGATGCACTACAGTGTTTTGTCGGATTTAGCTATAATTTGAAGATCATTACACTGCATACTCTATACACTGTATACAAGAAAAGATTGTTATTTTTAACACATCTGTGTGTCTTCTTTGGGACAACACATAGCCTGTGTGTTACTTTTCAACGTAAAAGTAACACAGATGTGTGTTGTCCCAAAGAAGACATACATGTTAAAAATGACACATCCTGTTTAAGAGTGGATTTATTTTCGTATCTGACTGAGTTTGTGTGCTTTGCTGCGAAGACACATGTAGTCTATTTTGATGCAATGAATGCATCATCTGAAGTAAATTATAGATGTCTGAGGATTAAGAGCTAATCAAGGCGTCATCTCATTCATATAATTGCATAATGAAGGGGTAAGCTTGAGTTCCACTCTCAAAATGCTGAGCCTAAGCCTCATGGAAAGGTCTAGCCTATTCTCTGTAGAGATGTAGCAGCAGTAGATATTGCAGGAACAGGCAATCCTCCAGCTCTCGCCTCTAGCTCGGCTCACGTTTTGATTTTACACCGAGTTCCACCCACCACACTAGCCTTTTAGAAATTAAGGGGAAATGAATCAACCCTTCCTGTAGTCAAACGAGTCTTCCCTGGCTGCTTGTTTCAACCTTAATGACTAACTTAAGGAGGCTAACACAGCAGTAGAAGAACACATTTTCCTCTTTCAGAAGAGTGTTTTTGGAAGGCTAGAGTCTAGTCAGGGTGGATACTCTGTCTGAAGCAATAATACACCAGGGGCTTGGATTGCTATAGGATGCCTAACACAGCTGATAACAGCTGATCTTCCTTCATTTCCCAACAGGCTATTTGATTATAGCTCACTGTGATGCCAAAGGTAAACTGATCAGACCCGCAAATTAGGCTGACATTGATCAACTCATCCATCACAAACTGTTGCCAGGTTACAGTATCCAACTGCGTGCTGTAGCTTAGCAACCATCCCCAAACAAAAGCCGTGCAGCTCGCTGGGCAGATCTGGCACGATAAGGTTCAAGATGAGCCAACCCGGCGACAACAGTGACGCAGAAGGGGTCAACCAGAGTGTAGACCGGGGAAGTCACCTCTCCGTGTTTGTCAATACTCACACCGCGGCGGTGCGTGCTGAGACAACGCTGCTTTCTGCCTACGAGAAAGACGCGCACGCCAGCAAAGCTTACCTGGCGGGGAAAGGTGAGGCAGCTCATCCGCGCGCCGGTCCATGACGTCATTTGTTGGCCCGCCATCCCGGAAGCGAGCGGGCGGGAAGCATGGAGGCGTTGTTACCATTTCCTGCTTTCTGTCAACTCAGTTTGTTTTCACTTGTTTTCAGTTTCAGTGACATGTATAATATGATAACAGTGTTGTGATGATATAGCATTCTCTGTTGTCAGACAGCTAGCTGCATGACTCGATCACAACATGCTAATATAGCCTAATGGAATAATGTTGTAGTTGTGACGTTAACAATTGTGAGTCTCCTTCATGCAGTTTTGAAAATGCCAAGAGTTGCTGCACAGTGCACAACTTTCTGTACTACAAATACAAAAACTCTCATGAGAAAATATACAGTTAGGCCACCAGTTATGCAAAAGCTTCCATTAGCCGTGGTTAGTCGGTTAGCAGACAAAGTGGATTTTGACATAATGTGAACAATGCAATAACAGCAAAACATGTGATAGAGGACAAGCCAAAGATATAATATTGAGGCTAATGTTGGAATACAGAAAATGTTATGACAGCTTCAGTAGAGACAGAAAATGATGTTAAGGGGAGGCTCATATATAACGCTAGCCAGCAAAATTGGCAAAATTCTGTCTGGAAACCTTGCCCACATGAAGTCAGACAGCACTGCAGCACAGAATGTTTTCAGACCGGTTTTTAATCGAACGACTTGGCTCTACCGAGGCTATTATAATGCCTGCCTACCTCTTCCTTCCAGTCCTGTCCTTTCTCTTTGTCTCTACTTCACCTTCATTTCTTGGTAATGGTCTTTCACAGTTGATGTTTTGCTGGATGAACATACTGTGTCTCCTCTTGGTTTTCCTTTTTTTCACAGAGTATCTCAGTGAGCAAGGTCAGACTTTTGTGCTGCCTCTTGTTGGAAAACTCAAGCAACAGATAAGCGCTGATCCTACACTCTGTCCAGAGTATCCGTCTTCCCTCGGCCTGACAGAATTCACCAGGAGAGCCACGGAGTTTGCTCTGGGGAAGAACTCGCCTGCTATAGTGGAGAACAGGGTAATCTTAAGTGAACAGAGGGGTATATAGCTGATAAGAGCTGACATATACGTATTTACACCATGGTTTGCACACAGACACTTAAAGATGAAACAATCTATAGCTAATCTTCCCATCAACTGACACTGTCATTCTCAGAGCATTGTGCAGGGAAACCTATAATTGGTCAGTCTTGTGTATACAGAAAGCAACAAACTCACATCAGATCAATAGGAGATCAGTGCTTCTGAACTCTTGGTATTGCCCGCCTTGCTGCAGGTGCTGGGTGTCCAGACTGTTGGTTGCACTGGTGCCGTGCGTTTGGGGGCTGAGCTCTTGAGACACTGGTATGATGTCAGTGCTGCCTGGTGTGGGCCGGTCTATCTTTCTTCCCCTTGTGACGGTAAGTAAACCTCACTGCCTGCTGACAGCATTTGAAGATACTGTAGAACCAGCTATTTATTTGACTTCAACAATTTGGTGCATAACTTATGTTTTTGTGTTCTTTAGTTGCAATGGCACTTTAATGATTCATGAGGGGCAATTGGACCATTGCAGCAGTGAACAGTACTGGGACGCATCAAAGAAGAATAAGATATAAAATAAGAGTAGAGCAAATGGTGGTTACATACACATACGCCACCAAGTAGAAATGCATGAATAAAATTGCAAAAAGTATGTATTCCAGCAACAATAGATGTGCAAAACAGCAGCAGTAGTAGCAGCAGAACTTACACAAATGATAAAAATATCAACATGAGCACAGTATATAACAGTGAGAGGAATATGAGAGTATGAGAAGGACAATATGTAAGATTACAGATAGACAGATTGGACAGGTGTGCAAAAAATGTGCTGGTATTCATATGAACAGATCAACAGGAGCCATACATACCGAGGCATGTAGACGTGCATTGAGAGAACTTGCAGATCTATTGACTTCACTTTACAGATGGAGAAAATATGTACAGATTTTCATATGGAGGAACCCTATGTACACAAAAAGCATGTCCAGGAATGTAGAGAATGTACAGAAAAACTGATGATGTGCAAGAAACATCTAAACAAAGTACTTTACAGACATAAATAATATGTATAGACCTGCACATTTAGGAACCCTATGTACAGAAAAGATGACAGTTTTAAAAACGCTTAAAAGTGAAACCATAGTCTTGTAATGAATCATGAAATTTCTAAATGAAAAAAACAATGAAAATGAATGTATGCATGAATGAATGAAAATGAATGAATGGATGAATGAACAGTGGTGGTATGACAGTATTTCAACAGAGGATGTCACACTGCAGTCACAGTTTGGGGGTTAAAGTGGTGTTGATGCAGAGGAGTTTATCCTGCGTAATCACTTGGCTTGATCCTTCCTGCAGATTCGCTGGCTCCTATCTTCCAGGCAGCGGGGGTCCAAGACATCCGTCCGTATTATTACTGGGATGCCAAGCAGCGAGGCATTTGTTTGGAGAAGCTCCTGGAGGATCTGGAGAGGGCTCCGGAGCAGAGCGTCGTCGTTCTGTCTGCTTCTGCCCACTGCCCAACTGGAGCAGACCTCTCGCAGAAGGACTGGGCGCTGATCACACAGCTCATGATGGTAACTGGCGCATGCATCTGTGCTCTCTAAGAAGAAGAAGAATGTCATCATTATCAGGCTAGTTCTTCACTGCCCTCTGATCGTCATCCTTTCAGTTTCTCCCCACTGTTTCAACAGAGGCGCAGGCTGTTCCCTTTCTTCTTGCTGCCTGCTCATGGGCTCTGCTGTGGGGATCTGGAGCGGGACGCCTGGCCCGTGCAGCACTGTGCGTCGCTGGGGATGGAGCTCTTCTGCGCTCAGTCTTTCGCCCACTGTTTTGGATTGTACGGTGAGAATGTGATGTTTAAGGGGGAATACACTCTTAGAAACCAGGGTTCCAAAAGAGTTCTTCACGGAGGGGCAAGGGTCTACCGAGAACCTTTTTCCGCAAGGGTTCTTTGTTTGACACATTACAGTTATATTGAGAACCCTTTTAATTTTAAGAGCCCTTTCTGGAAGAAACGGTTCCTTTGGAGGGTGCATTAGACAAGATCGACAGCAAAAAATTAAATCCCAGTGATTTTCTACTCTATGGTCTGTTGACTCTATTTTGAGAGCAGCCTTTAAATGTCAACACCAGGCATTTTTCAGTAATCCAAGAACAAGGCAATTACCTAAGGACATATGCAACTTCTGACACGTGTGAATTTCTACCACTTAATGGAAAATATGTGTTTTTATACAAAACAGCTGAAGTTGACTTATTTGCGGCATTTAAAATACTGATCTTCAACAGGTACTGAACTCTCTTAAAGGTGAAAACGCTGCGCTCTTGCCAACTGAGCCGCACTGACCAACTGAAGGTGGTGTAGTGGCTGCAGTGTTTAGGATTCAGAAAGGGCTAGGGGCAGGCAGCACACAAAATAGATCCCTAAATAGAAAATCACTGACTTAAATTCTCACACTTGTGCCAAGCGAGATTAGTAGCATTATATTTTCATGTGAAGTTTTATCCATGAAGAAAGACACATTTTGGATTTGATTCTAGTTTTACATCACGCTGCACTACCATGCACTGCTGTACATATCAATCTAAACTGTCATGTTGCCTGAGTTTTAAAGTAACAAAGACATGTTTATATAAATTATACATCATACAGGATTCACCTCTAGATAGCTATAAGAGAATCCCTTGTAGGATACATCATGCCAGAGGGATCAGGAACACGACAGCTCACAACACACAGGTTATGAGGGCTTGAAAGACATTTGCTTTAACCACCATTCTACCTGCTTGGTTGGTTTGAAGCATGTAAGAGCAACGCTGTGGTCAACACATTTCCTCTTCCACCGAGTAGGTGCGACCAATTGGAGGAAAATGTTGATCACCTGTATGTTTGAGTAGCATTACAGCCAGAAACTAGATCTCCAAAAGTTGGAAATCACAAGAAGAACAAGGTGCTCAGTCACACACATTGAGTCTAGCAAAATAATTGTGCTGAAGAACTATTTATTACTGTTTACTCAATATAATTTATATAAGTTAATAATTTACTTAAGTATTTGTTTCTTGTTTTGTTTTTTTGGGAAGAAATTAGCTATATCTTTGAGTCCATTCTGCTGTTACTGTGCACATTATTTTACTATTCACATTATGCCACTTTTATTTCTTTATACTGTTTACACATAGTTGTAGCTTAGACAGCTTCAGCTGGTGTGCTATGGAGGCCTCAGTATGTAGCCACTAATCTTCTTTTTCTCTCCTTCTTTGCCACTACAGCAGACTGTATGAAGTCCCAGAGGAGAATCTGATGTGACTGTTAGATGCTGCTGTAGCTGCTCCTGTGCTTATTCATGACATAGTGAGGAGAGGTTTCCAAAAGAGCTACAGAGCCGCTCTGATGCAGTCGGCTCATCTTCAGAGAATCTCTCCACCTGCTTTGATTGCTCAGAGTTCATAATGAGACCGATGTCTCAATAAAACCGGTTTTTACTGTATTATCGGTAATTGCTACATAGATTATGTAAAAACCAGAAAATATGAAAGGGACCTTGATAGAACTCTATCAAAGAGGAACCTGTAAAAAATAAAAGGATTTAGAACCCCCTGTAAAGGTTCCAAGAGGAACTTTGAGAATATAAAAGGGATCTTGCTGAACAGAACTTTGGAATAAACGGGTTCTGTGCAGAACTATAGGTATAACCCCAAAACAGGCAAGGGCTCTGTAACGAACATCGAGGGATGGTTCTTGTTAGAACCTCAAGTGCATGTGAGGGTTCTTTGCTGAACCCTTCTTAGAGGGTTCCAGATGGAACCTCTTGCAGTAGAAGTAGAACCATTTAGTAAGTGTTCTAGAATCCCTCTGAGGGGGTTCTAAGAGTCAAAACGGGTTTTCCACTGAGCACAAGTCAAAGAACCCTACATGGTTCTAGCTAGCTCGAGTGTGTCATTCAGTTAAATGGTTCCTGTGTTATGTGACCCTGAAGAGTCACATGTGAACATGAACGTATTTCTTCAATCTAGGAGCCAGAGAACAGATTAGAAAGGCTCTACTCTGATAACAATGTACAGGCTCTGCCGTTGAAAGAAAATACAGCCAGTGAATCTGAACTCAATTTTCTGTTCTGCACACCCTCTGATAGTCGCACATGGAGTACAAGAGCAACCTGAAAGCAGAATCAGTCTTTTTTTCTTGTTGATTCGATTTGATCTTGTTGTTTTCAATATGAGTTGGATGCAGAATGTTTTCCTCAACTTGTTTTTAAACCCAGACGAGGCGTATTCACAGCTGTCATGTGCTGTGAATAGAAAATGCATGCTTTCAGACATTCGTCATTGGTAATGTCATGGTCACCTTTTCCATTACATTTCAGTTTTATTTTCTCAAGAGTTGTATATCGGCATCATATAACAGATGTGGAGGCAGAATCGACTCTTGTATCTGTGTGACAGTGGGGAATATTCCCTTATCCAGACTGAACTGAGATTGAATTTGAATTTAATTTTGAAATTCAGAAGTGTTCCCCTTTAACTTACCTTTCACTTTGTCACTTCTGACTCTAGATTCATAAGACAAAGTGTAACATTACATCACTATCACTGTAACACAATTCCTTACATTGGCCTCATCTTTCCTCCCCCGTCCTGCAGGTGAGGGGGTGGGACACCTGCTGTGTGTCTTAAAGCAGAACTCCGTCCTGTTGGCTGTGCAGTCTCAAGCTGAGAAACTGGTCAGAGCGCTGTGGGCCCAGCCATCTGTAGGAGGAGCACGTGTTGTTGCCACGGTGCTCAGTAACCCTGCCCACCTGGTTGAGTGGTGAGTCACAAGCAACTTGGAGGTATTCACAGAATGTGGCCTTGGCTGCCACACCTACTTCACATCTCCTTTCTGTGCCAGTCTGTCTCAATATGTTCAACCTCAGGGCAAAGTCTGGCGCTGTGCCAAAAACGATAAAGCTGAAGAGTTTTCTTGTCAAATTACATATCCACCAGTAGGGGAAAAAAATACACTTGTCACTAAATGATTAGTAGCACACAATGAAAACATGTATTTGTACTTTTTAAAGGATAATGGGTAGCTAAGTCCTTGGTTGACACAATGACAACTTTGTCAAATGCTTTTGCTGAGTGGATCCTCTGGGTTTTGGAGGTATTGAATAATCAGCTGTATCTCCCAGGCAGGAGGGAGTTAAGCACATTGTGGAGAGGTGCATGCTGATCAGAGAAAGGTTGAGAGAAAGGCTGAGGCTTCTGGGATCTCCGGGATGCTGGGACCACCTGACTCAGCAAGGTGGACTGTACTGTTGCACAGGTCTGAACGGTGAGGCGCAAACAGATTCTACCATGTTCCACTTTCACCATCAAATGACCTCTAGGACGTAGTGACGTTCACTAATGATCCGCAGCAGGCGAAATAACACGTGAACAAGCATCTGAAAGGAACAAGACAGAACATGCTTTTATCTTTAATAACAGCATTTTTCAGCCCTTGCTCTCTGTTGTGCTCCTCTAGACTTGTAAACGATGTTGCTCAGCTTATCGGTGTTCACAGAGAGAATATTCATTATTGATGTGTCATCAAAAGGATTTGTAGAGAAGACGTTTTACAGAACCTTTTCAGAAACATAAATTCACATTCAGCACAAACAACTGTGACTATTCTGTCTTTTCTTTTAAATCTAGAGACATTATTTTACCATCTGACAATTGCTTTTGTGTTTTTCCTTCTGCTGCAGGTCAGCAGGTAGAGTTTCTGTCAAAGAGGAGACACGTCTACCTGCTCCCTAATGGATGTCTAAATGTGAGTGCAATCAACAGCCGTAACCTGGACTACGTGGCTGAGTCCATCCATCTGGCTCTGTCCACTCCACTCTGATCCTTGTTGGCGGTGATCAACATGTGAAAGCAGCTCTACAAGGTTTCTTCAGCTTGATTGAACCACATTAAGCAAAGGCCCTTCAAATGTCACATTAATACGCTTGTTTTCGCACTTTCAATTTACTGTAATTACTATCGCAGTTGCAGCTAGGGAATCTTCTAAAAAAAACAAAAACCTTACAGAGCAAAAGGTGAGTAAAATGTTATAACTTGAGTACTAACTGAACTGCCTTTTCTGTAATTCTATAATCACAGAAGTGTAATCATAACTTACGTGACAGAGACCAGGGAGCTGTCTCTCCTTTGAAACAACAAAGTTATGACCTTTAAGGTGAAGAATAGGGAGCGAAGAACATTTCAAATAGTGTTGACATGTCTAGTATACAATATTGAATAGACATTATATTAATCATGATAGATAAAATATGCATATACACACCAGATGAAATACTAGAAAATTGTTAATCGTCATGCTCTTCATTGTTTTCCCGTGTATCTGCTTCTGTCTGCCCATGACTCAAACACATACAGACAAAAATAATTGTACACCAGTTCTTAGATTTCATTTTGGTGCTAGTTTTCTGTAGTCTGCCAGAATCTAGGGCATCTTCTCATTTGAAATTCAGGTGTCGATGTGTTTCAGGGAGTTAAAATGGGTTTTGATCAGCTGTCAATTATAACTAATTATATAAGCAGTTTTCCTTACACCAGTGTGTAAGGAAAGCTGTCCGTGTTTGACACCAATGAACACGGAGTACTCCCCGGGGTCTACCAGCACTGTGTTGTGACAACGACTGAGGCAGGACCAGTTATTTCCTCTGAAACCTGCTGTATTCACCCCTTCATCATGTGCCGAGTCTCTAGAACATTTCTGCTGTGTTGTCTTTCAGTTTCTTCTCTCTCCTCTGCATAGATGTGTATGTAACATGTGAATTTAGTAAAAGCCAAGGAGGAGCAGTATCTTTGTGCGGCCGTATAATTTGTCTGTTGTTACAGACGACACACAGCTGACATGCAGACACCATCGCTCACCACCGCTATCTAGAATGAGGTGAATGAAGAGGTTAAAAACAGGCTGAGGTGATAAGCCTCGGGCAAGCACACATCTGTCGCTGACCAGAAGCAGAAAGGATGCGCTCCAGCTCCATGAATTCCTCCTTGTCGCCATGAACATCACCCACATGTATAAAGCTCAGATATATGTGCTTGGAGAAGGGTGCTGTGTACACAGCAGATCCCAGCTGCTATTATAAGACAACTGGGTTTACTGAGTCAATAACCTAGAACACAGTTTTGTTCCACCTGCCCATTCATCTTGAAAGTGATTCAGATGCACTCAAACATTCATTCAAACGTGCAAGTACACCTAGGTCTGCTTATTTAACAAGCTTGACACACTTGTTTGATAGTTATAGTTCATGCCCTTCGCTTGAGTTTCATCGTATCAAATGGATCTTTTGCCTAATATTAAATTAAAGGAAGACTGGAAGGGGCCCATGGCTGCTATTGAAATCCGAAGTGGCAAAAACTCAGC
Organism: Beryx splendens; assembly: GCA_900312565.1. Lineage (NCBI taxonomy): Eukaryota > Metazoa > Chordata > Actinopteri > Beryciformes > Berycidae > Beryx > Beryx splendens. The sequence continues at coordinate 6,269 of OMOV01088560.1, read as the reverse complement.
ACCAGAAGCAAAAATCACTTCACTTTTAATTTAAATCGAATTAATATTTAACAATTTCAGATCTCATTACCTGGCGGCTGTATGTTTAAGTGTTGCACACACCAATGCTTCCGCTTTGGGGGAATAGGTAGAATTTCATTTGTAATGGTTTCATCGGAGAGTTTTAGTGTCACATGGTCTAAATAATGTTTTTAGAGGCATTTCGCTTCCACCCCAGCAAGAAACATTTCCAGATGATCTGAATTTACTATACAGCTAAATACCGTTTGCCTACAGACATCGGAGAGTAATACTCGTCCGGTCTCCTCTGTCTTGTCTATGTGGCAGTAATGGAGCAATAAAATTTAGCATTCTTTTCTAAATTGCTGAATAACATGCGTTTCTGAAGACATAAGGTTTTCGTCCAGCTTACGGCACATCCTTCAAGCCCCCCCCCCCTTTTCATGTTCGAGACTTGCCACTTTTGTCAGTGTATAATACACTCTTGTTCAATTCTGAGAAACCGGTTGCAAAAAGGTATTTAATGGAAGCACTGGGCTCATTCTTTTCATCTCGTGAACAATGAGGATAATCAACATCTACCACCACACAGAGTCTGAGCCATTAGCAAGCTGTCCGGAGCGCTTTGCTTTGCATCACTGAGTGTGTTCACATGCACACTGTGCAGCTCATGTGCAGCCTTCATGTTCTTATTTGAGATAAGTTGTTTATATGCATCTTCATATTCAAAGTGCAGTTATCCCTGCATACACAAACAAACTGAATTTTCTAAATACAAATATTACCATGGAAACACAACTAACAAGGACCGCAAAAACCAACAGTAAATGGGAGAGAAAGGTGTTTACTTGCCTCCAGGCTATCGGCATATCCCAGCAATCATATTCAGGTTTCAATCAACATTGGCCTTCGGCTGAATGAAATAATTGAGCATCCCGAATAATATTTGAATATACTGTAAAGTCATAGGAAAGACCTGTTGCTTACCATCACCTTTTCCTTGTCTCTGCATGGGGAAATATAGTATATATCAATTGTATGAATTTAGGATCAATGATATCTGAATTGTCTTCTTTACATTAGCATTCAATGTAAGAAAGTGCTCAACACAAATAAGAAAAGCATGATATTTCATTTGCAGATGGCTACACTCACAGATTGCTGATATATTTCTGAGACGTTTCTCCTTACTGACCCATTTGAGACTTGAAAGAGAATGAATGCATGAATGCAAGACAAGCGAGAAACAAAATGAAAGAGCTCGTTTCTCAGGAGCAGAATTTCAGAAGTTTGAGGAAAATGGTCAAAGTCTCACACTGATTTTAAATGATCTATGTCAGAGGTTTTCAAAGTGGGAGGCGAGCCTCCCCAGAGGGGCTCCAAACAGTTTCAGGGGAGGCTCAGTGAATGGAACTGAAAAAATATTAAAGTAGTTATTACATTAGTTATCAAAAGGTGATCACACAGAATAGCCTAAATGTGTGTGATTTGGTTAAAGAGATCAGAGATACAGTAGTTTTGGGGAATTTTACTGTTTTTCCCAATTTCCCAAATAAATGCCTTCAGACAGACCATTTTTATGTATTTGGGGTAGTCAGAAGTATGTCAAACAGCAACAGCACCTTTTTCCAAGCTTTGTCTGAGGGCAGGCCCACAGTCTCAGACTGAAAAACCCTGATCTATGTAAAGTAAATGAAAGGAAGATGAGATCTTATTTAAGAAAATTGCTTTCCTCTGGGAATGCGCATGTGAACACACTTTAGTGTTTAAAAAAAAAAAGTATATTCTGAAACCCTGTAGATTTATGCATCCTGTCAAAATTAAAACTTAAAATGGTTTTCTGCCCCAACACCCAGGATTAGGACTTGAAGATCCTTGTTTGAAAAGCAGATTGGGTGGTGCTACATCTGTCCGTGCCGGCCATCTCATCCACTTCTCACCATAAACATCCAAGCAGTGGCACTAATGTTAATTTTGGCTTTGATCACTTGCCAGATAGTGGCCTAAATAATTGTTCATTGAACTTTGTCGCGTCTAACCAGATCTCTTGATTGTCACAGCTAGATGCCTATTGAGGCAGTCGATTTAGGCTACAGTGGGTACTACTGAGTGGACACAGGACAGCCTTTCATTACCACAGGAGTAAATTGTCTCACTTGTTCATCAGCTGGCCTGGGTTTCTTGTGCCGTTAGAGTCAATGTGGATGGGCTGCAGACAATGATCAATAATTAGCCATGACTCATTTTGAGGGGGCAAACGCTATTACCTCCAACAAACAGAGCTTACAATATCACCCAAACAACTACTGCGGTGTCTAAATATTCTCTGGCAACACGATAATTAATTTCATGTGCAGGAGGAATAACAGGGGATTTATTTGACTCTAATCCTTCTCTGTATTATTATAATTAAGGAAGAATAGCACTACACTTGCAGATGTCATTCTACTAAACTATGAATAGCCGTAATTATCAGTGAGACTATTCACAAGAGTCCCTTGAAATTTATCGATATGACATAACATCACGCCTCGCTAATGAAGCCATATTAAGGTTCTACACTGAATTAAGTTATTTTGTCATGTTGCCAAAGCCTTGTTAAGTCCATGCAATGAATCGTTGCATTTCGGTAGGTTAGTTATCAGTATCTCGCACATAAGACAGAGAGGCAGAGCTAGATTTGCTTAGATATTTACATACATGTTCATCTGTCTAGTGGCCTAAACATAAGTCGGTAGGGTCGCTGGTTTGTGCTGATAACTGTGAACTGGGCCCTCAGAGATGTTTTAGCAATTTCACTGACATTTTTACAGTGTTCCTCTGAAGCGGTTCAAAGGCTACACACTAGATTGCAAAGCATCAGGGGGTATTATGTCCTACATTTCATATTCAGTTTTGGTCTTGACCTGCAGAGGGTGACCCCGGAGGTCAGTGGCTCTATCAGTGGAAAACAACTGTGCTGCATGTGAGATAACAGGAATAACACCTCTTCTTGGAAGATATCAAAGCTCATCTTCCATGGCATACTCACTTATGGTGACACTTCCCGGTTCCTATCTGTGTGAGCGTGGAGAAAATAAACTATTTAAGTCAGTGGGGGTACAAGAGTTGCATACAATACAAGTTTTTGGAATTCATTTCGTTTTATATCAAGGTAGATAGGATAGTGGAATATCTCCCCTCTTCACTGATCTTCAAATTACAGCAGCAGGCAAAACTTTGCTTCAAACAAAGTCATAGAGCAGGAGTCATTTGAAGATCAGAGTAATCCACCAGCGCATAATAAATCACATAAGGAGGATGTTCAGAGAGCTTGATAGTACACAGAACAATATTATGTTCTGTATGGACACACAAGGGAACTTTGATCTGGTGCTTAATGCCACTTAGCGGGGATGACAAAAACAGAAATATGAATATCAAACACCTAATAAGGAGCAGGGTCACGCTTGTCTTCAGAACAGCCCCAGTCTGCATGGCGGTCTGAACTGTGTGTGGTGGATATTGGAGCTCTCTTCACAAAGGAAAGTCTCCATTTCTGTGAGAGACAAGGGAGGTGGAAATCTACTTTGCCCTCTGTGCTCCAAAGGTTCACTGGGGTTTAGATCTGGTGATTGGAGGGCATGGAAGGCGTTTGACTTCATCCTAGTGTTCATGAAGCCCCACGTGACTTTGCTCAGCAGTGTGTATGGGGGCAGGTGACTTGGTTGTGTAAAACGGCCTCATATTCCCCGACCGTTAACGTGACAGTGGAGAGCAATTATGAGACCTGATGACTAACATTTCATAACAGGCAGAGTGGGCTTAAGAGGCATTATTCGTCTCTCTCAAATACTAAATAATGTGTTCTGTTTACACCAGGTTATGCCTCTTTGTGTGCTGGCCATGTTTGCCACATGGCGGTCCTGCCATAAATGACGTCTCTCAGAAGGTCAGGACAGCTTGTTTTGGGTCTGTGTCTGTGATGTGTCTGTTCAATTCTGTGGTTATTTTGAAGCCGTCGCTTTGTAGTGTTTCAGTTAGTCTGTTGCTGTCGGTGAGGTTCGACGCAGGTCCTTTTTGTCTGTGCTTGGTGTATGTTGTGTCACGATTCTCAGGCATCTTCCCTCTAGAACATTACAACATTTGGCAGTTTTTGTGACCAATGCACTTGTAACCCGCAAACCACGTATTTGGCCTGTTTGGAACTCTGTCAGTTGCTTTTCATATAAAAACCTGGCTCATACTGCTAATTGGCCTTCAGTTTAATATGACTTGCCCGTGTAGCTGCCTATGGAATTGTGATTTAGTTACTTCAAAGTTAAAATCCCTTTTCATGTTGTTTTTCTCTTCTTTCCTCCACACGCTGTAGATGAAAGCATTGGGGACCAAGGTGCAATCAGCATCAACATTCCCAGATCCAGTGAAAAGCGCCCAGCCACTGGTAAAGCCAATCTGCAATATTCTAGCATTGAGCCAATAAGGATAAATAGACCCATGCTGGGTTGTCCCTTTTCTGTTTGTTTGATGTACCTTATTTGTCTGTGCTTCTCAGGTGAACTCCAGCCCAAATAGTTTGCTGCATTCCCTTTGAACTACATTATACCACTGGTGGTGATGGTGCACAGAGAACAATGGCTGCACTTGGTCTTTGCTCAGATCTGTTTGCTTGTAAACCGAGTAAATTGCTAGAGCAAAAACAATTTTTTTTTCAACAGCCGACTAGTTTAGCAATAGGCAACTTAGGCCTATAACGTAAAACATCTAGACTACACACTGCTAGAATTCATTCATGGTCCTATGAATTTGGGAAGACACAATACAGAGCCCTTGCATTTTATACAGGCAGACCGGAAAGGAAGACAGCAGAACAGACGATATGTTGACATGTTTGTGTCCCTTGATTTAAAAAAAAAACAAAAAAACAACTTTAGCTGTTGTACTTTTGCAACGCATGCTCTTTTTTCCACTGATCTGACCTAAAGCTGATGGCATCCGAGTCATCCGATAAAGCTATGAAACGTGAGAAACAAATGACGAAAACAGTAATGATAAAAATAGAGCAAAAAGCATACTTCCATTTTAATTATTACCCTCAGGTTTCAGCTTACCAACATAATTCTCCACTGGACTCCTATTGGCTGAGTCAAGGGAAGGGGATTTTGCTGCGCTGTATCTGAGACACATATCACACAGGCCATCTTTGCTGGGGCCTTCTTATTATTTGTTGCTGTAGGCCTTTTGGTTATTCTCCTCCCACCTGAGCCTATTCTGTGTCTAAACTGTTCACAACCAACAGCAGAATATGCTTGACACACATCCCAGTGAAGACTCTGAGGCGTATATTTCATGCAGTTTTGGTTGTGACACACCAATGTATATCCAGTACAATGATTTCAGCTGTCGGGGAAAGTTTGATGTTGATTTCTAGCACAATGAGCATCTTTTTTTCCATTTTTGTTGGTTAGCTGGCACAAAGCTTGCAGGACTGAGTGAGAGCCAAACCTTCCCTATAACTCTAATATTTCTGTCTTTGGGGAACACATATCCAGTGTTGGCACTTCGGCACCCAGCAACAATAGAGGCACAGAGATTTTGGACCTTATTAAAGATGATTCTCAGATATGCTTACTGTTTTGACTGTTTAAAATTGTTATGTTGCCTTACAAGACTGGAAATAACTAACAATGGGATATGGTAACTCATAAAGGTGCATATCTAGTCATTGAGTATGTGCATAAGCGGCGGGTAAGGCTGAGGATGGGGAAGGCTACGGGGTCCTCGCCCTCCACTCCTCGCCGGGCCGGTCTTGTGGTCAGATATAATGTCTTTTTTTAATATAATTGGGGTGGGGAGTAAGCTAGGCTATTTGGTGTGATAATCAGAATGTTATACGTATTATAACATTGTAACCTTAAACCTTATGTAGCCTATCAATCACTGTGATCGATACATATTCACATCTCAGTCAGCAGCCGCAGCGTCTCCTCCTCTCCTCTGGCGCCGTGCGCACACAGGCAGGTTGATAACCATCCCATGCGTAATTCTGGACAGATCTCTGTCATTCAAATTTCTCTGTAATCCGCAAAGTCTGATTGTTGTTGGGGTTTCTCGCTGCGCCTCGCTTTGCGAGTCCTTTGTGAGAGGAAGTAGCTATTCAGTAATATCCTGCACGTAATTCTGAACAGATTTTTGTCATTCAAACAACTCAGAATTATTTTACTATACATTTATTAATAGCCAACTTATTAAGAAAATTTCTGCATATATATTTACAATAAATATATATT
>OMOV01088559.1:0-10774 GCA_900312565.1 Beryx splendens | reverse complement strand
TGGTATGATGTTCAAAGAAGCGAGAAGCTTTCTAGTGCCATTAGAGCCAATGTGGACAATGACCTTGGAACATGGTGTTCAAATGCTGTTGGTACCTTTTGCAGCATGTCTAGATACACCCACCCGTCACTTTAATGTCCCTTACAGTAGAGCACTTCGGGACAAGGGTGGCTAGAGGAGATGACACTGGGAGTGGGAGTCGTGAGTCAGACCAGGCTATGAATCATGGTTTAGTGTACGTCCAGTGGTTTTTCTCCCCCCACAAAGCCTGTCTTGCCCTGCCCGGCCGAGAAGAAAAGGCAGTGGGGTTCAGCAAATTAGCCAGCCAATCCAATGGTTCTCTTAGAGGTTGATGGAGGGACACAGGAGCAGGGGGATGCCAGGAGTAGCCGAGAGGCCAGTGGAGGGTGGAAGTGTTGAGGGTGGCTTGGACAAAGGCAGGCTCTTCAGTGGCTGAAAACTGTTCAAGAGCATTAGATCTTTTTGTGGAAATGTGGGCCAGTTCTGGGCCATGCAAGCACATCCGTCTATCAGCTTGGATCCGGGGCTTGTGTTTCCAGGCAAATGGGTGTAAAACAGGCCACAGGGATGTTCAGCTCGAGGGTGCAGGGAGCCTCACTGTTGAAAGGGAGGTTGGTCACAAGCGAGTCCAAGAACTGTTAATCCTCTTTCATTTCATGTAGAACGGAGATGCGACCCATATCTTCTGATTCTAACGGAGACAACCCGGGCACCCGGGAGGAGAGAGCAGTGTCGGCATAATGTAACGGTACAACTATGTCCCAGACTTAAGACCAGTACAATCTAGTATCGGAATCGGGTCCAATCCTTCAATTCAGATGGATCATTATTGGCTTAAGGTTGTCTGATCAACCTCTGATCAATTTATTATTTAATAAATTTTCTCATTTCCACCCTCTGATCCATTTACACAAACTGACATTAAAAAGTGTTTGCCGTAAACAAGCATCGTCCACCACTTACAGCAGTGCGGTAGCAGTCAGGTCTGCGGTCTGGAATTACTAACCGGAGACCGAAAGCAGTCGAACAGCTATTTGCAATGTTGCAAGTGTTTTGTTTATTGCACTGGAAGGACAGCTCCTCTCAGTGGTGGAAAATGTAGGCTTTCACCATTTACGCTATAGTTTGCCCTCCCAATATTTCAGACACTGCCCTCCCGCAACTGTAAAACAAGATATCTGAACACCTCTTGGACTGCATGAAAGATGTGACCACAGTTAGTTCCACTACTGACTCACTACGGACTTCAGACATGCGCACCATGACACTGCAGAGCTTGACCACGCACTGGATTGATTTAAGATTTAGTTTACAAAGTCTGGTGTAAAAAAAATGTTTTGGTCAATTACAAAAATATTGGAACAGTACTCTAAATAACTCTTTCTTTTCGGTATCAGATTTAAAAAAAAACATTAGATCAGGACATCCTTAGTCAAATCCAGGTGGAAAACAAGGTTTCTAATACCAGTAGGCTCAATTTTGGCTTTAATGGGATTTAATGGGTAGACGCTAGATACACTAATTGGCTGGATCCAATTGCTACACTAAGGAAAGAGATCCACCTTTCACTGCAACCTTGACGTCATTCCTATTCACACCGTCTCCCTGTTTGCCTACTTGATGTGGCTTATAGCACAATACCCAGTGCTAGCCAACACTGGTTACTGTAATAATGTAAGCTGTATTGTTTCAAGACATCCTATTTTGCAAAATGATCCTCTGGTTTGTTTGTTTTTTTATGCTGACAGCTGGTCATCCCACACCCCCACACACATCCCACATCACAACTGCACATGGCTGATCTTAGTCTTGTTACTCCAACTTTACTGTCAAAACGTGCAGCTCTATATCGTCCTGCCAGGAGAAAAAGATAGGACTGGTGGTGGAGTAGACATCGCACTGCCTGTATAGCTCCAAACATCTCTACATTCTAGGATTCAATTACGAGTAAGAATCGGATTGTCCACAGGTTTTCCAGCATTTTGTCACGGTAGAATTTTGGTCTCCTAATGTAATTTGAATGATTTAAAAAAATTAATTTAATGCACTAAAACTATAAAATATGTTTGGATTTTGAGCTGTGTTATAGTAATTAAGAAGTTGTCATTTTGAATTGCAATTTTGTTAATCCATATCAGGGGTTTATTATGATGATTTGAGTTTTTTCTCATGTTTTTTTTTTTTTAATATCCATCACTTTAACGATAATTGTGACAATTTGTACATGCATGCACCACATTAAACCTATTTTTAAATCAGTTTTGCCCGACCTCATTCACTCCCAGTCAATTCCAAATGACATAGAAATCATCTCTGGAGACTTCTAATTTGGCCGGTAAAGGTAATCCATCACTGTGAACGAGAGGCTGCATATCGCGTTTTGAAAAGTTGCTCCAGAACGGTAATATCGCTGCTTGTATACAAGAAGAGGCAACATGCCATTTCTGGGTCGGTATGTGTCCAATTTCTGCATTTTTTCCAATTTCATATTTTCCAATATCTAATGTTTTCTGCAGTCCCGTTTTAGACCCACCTTCTGTCAGTCACAACCCATTCAAGCCAACAGACAAACCAAAGCAAGATGCTTCCGCCAGCTACAGACCCTAAAATTAAATGGAAAATAAAGCTAGATTTGACACAAATGTGACTTAAAATCGGTGACCTCTTCTTTCTGGGAGTACCTCATAACATTTAGCGTTTTACTTTGAAAAACGACTAAGACGAGGTAAAATAAATATCTCATGACGTGGTAAAAGCAGTGACAAACAATACAGTGATGTAAAACAGTTAGGAAGGAAGGGAAATTAGCAAATGAGCCACTAAAGAAAAAAAACTGCCCAAGTCCAAGCCATACCATTTGGGCATCACTGAAGCCCTGTGTCAGTTTTGGCTGCAGGATTTTCTCCAGAGTTCCCTCTGCCAGCTGATGGCTGCTGTTGCTGCCCCACACATACACCATGACTGTGTCATTCTCTACTCCAGGCGTAGATGTACCACTACTGCAGGAGCACAGGCAGTAGGATGCAAGGTTACAGATCTATCACAGGGGAGAGAGGGGAGGAGGTCCTTAGAGTCACTTTTATAGTGGAGAGTACAACAGTTCTTAAATAAACATGTTAAATGACAGTGGCTATACCTTATGTGACTGGATTAAGGTTTGCGTTAGCGTTTCTTACCTCCTCAAACAGACAGAGAGCTGCCTGGGAGAGTCTACAAAGCCCATCTGCATCCTTCTTCAGCACCTGAGTATTGACCGAGTCTCCACGGAAACCCTGGGGGGGGGGGGAAATCATTTAAAAAGGAATTAAGTCACTAAACTCGGTTTAGTTCTTAAATCGGGACAACGGCTTATCATACATATTTCAACAGAACCAGAAGTGCCAGCCTCCTTGCATTGTTAGACAATCAATACCCGGATGTCTCGATAATAGCCTTTTCAGATTTGTACTTAATAAATTCAAAGGTCAACTTGAAAAATCCCTATTGGAGCACTACTTTATATTAAAAAGACCTTTGTGGGGAAAGATCCCCATTGATTAAGAGATGGATAAGTCAATTGGACACAAGGACCCCGATTAGCCAATAGAGCCGCGGCAGAATTGGGTACATTTCAATGTACAATGAGCACCACCAAAATTTCATTTACAATGCAGAATAATGTCCCTGCCTACCCTGAGTGGTCTACACATTAGAAGAATATACTGTAAGCCAGGATTTGAATGTGTTATCATTTGTGCAGACACACAGCAAAGCTGATTAGCTTGCCAAGGGATGAGTCAATGTACTGCATATCTAGAAAGGACAGGAAGACTAACTCAGTCTTAATCCTTCCCTGCCTGCATACTACTGTATCATCCCCAGGCTTCATCTGACTCTTTAAATCAATACTCAGTCTATGGCAGGGGTGGATGTGGCAGTGAACAGCCATTTTCCAGTTTTACACACATTATCTAAAAGAAAATAAATATAAGCACCACTGCTGTTGATAATAACAACAGTTATTCCTGAGCAGAATGAAGGACATGGAGAGTAAATGGATGATTAGCTACTCCTAACAATCCAGAACAGACTGCGGTTAGCAACCACTGACAACTAAACAGAGGCCCAAATATAGACAGCATGTGACTTACCGAATATTGCCTCATTTGGAGAAGGGTTTGATTGATGAGATCAAAGCCCACGCCAGCTTCTGACTGCTGGGGCCTCAATGAAGAGGAGGAAGAGGAGGAAGACAATGTAGAGGTGGAGGAGGGCATGGAAGCAGCCAGGGCCACCTCCACCCACTCCAACAGAAACTTCAGAGAGCCTCTCTGCATGGCCAGTCCAAGCAACAGCTCCAATGCCAGCCTTCGACCATCCGGGTCTGCCCCACCGGTCCCACTGCTCACTGACGTCTTCTTCAGGAAGTCAGCCACCTGTGCCAGGCAGTCCAGTCCAACTGATGGGATCTTATTCTCATTGGCCAGAGAGAGTGGCGGCAGAGAGGTCAGCACAGAGGAAGCTGTGGCAAGCACATCATTGCAAAGTGCCGACCCGGGATGCACAGAGGCTGCATATCTCCAGTTTTGCTGCAGTAAGGAGAACAGCAGACTCAGACCTGTCCTCACACCCATCTCTATCAGAACATCTGTACCCGACTTGGCTCTGGACGCTCCCCCAGGCAGCCATGGCTGAGAAGCCAGCTCAAGTGCCCCACACTCGGTCCCACTGGCCGTGGACTGGGGAGGCAGCTGCACCCGGAATTTGTCATGGTACTTGCTGTGGAGTGCGTAGTAGATCCTCTGGAGTACCACCAGCCTTTGGTGTAGGCCCAGGGCGTAGGAGGTCTGCGCCAGCACCCGGTGTGCCAAGCATCGCTGGCTGTGGAGCAGGGCTGACAGGTACTCTTCCTTCTCCTCCGAGGCACAGGACTCATACTGAAAGTCTGGGAGGCGTGGGCCAATGAGTTCTTGAACAGGTTGGGCCAGACCCACCACTTCCTTGTTGTGAAGGAGCTTGTTGTAGAGAGCAGAAGCACCTTGCCTTGTGGCTGTGTGTACACTGTCTTCTGCTGCCCAGGAGCTATTCAGGTGCTCCTGCCACTTCAGCATCACATGGGTCTGGCAAGGCACCATGTCTGAGCATTATCTACACTCTGAGGTACACCTGAGAAACAGAGAGGGAAACATGATTGGAAGAGTTAATGGAACATACATATTGGAGGATTTATAAAATTCACTTAACAGTCCATTGCAACTATAGGCTACTTGCTACACAGATGAAATGACACTTTTATCTACATCACGGATTTACAGGCAACATTTGTCTCTCAGATGTTCTTCTAGCCTCTGTTTTCCTGCCAAGTACATCCAGTATACTGACAGTGCTGCCACATTTCCCAGCTACAGGTGGGCTGGTATAGGTTTTCTGCCATGGGCCCAGTGGCTATCATTCAAATGGGTCTATTGGCCCTATGTTTACAGCTAACCGACAAGTCAACACCGGTGAGGGGTTTTCTGTCTCGCAAACTGTATTGCTACACAATACGATGGCATGGCTATGAAATGAACCCTGATATATAGGCTATCCCTTTCAAAATGTGATCACAGCAAAGGGCAGCTTTGTCTTTATCATTTGATTTTCATTGTATGGACTGTAAGAGAGGCTTGCATTGAGAGGTAAGGTACCAGTGGTGATAGTGAGGAAACCTGGGCCCCCTGCCAGTATGATTTTATGTATTCATATTTTCTGTTTCGGTGAGAATGCAGTTGTCATCGTCTCTCAGCTGGGAAGAACATGATGCTCTGACATACGATTCCAATCCCATGCAAAACATACCGAGCCTCAACCTCTCCCCAGTCTGCTCCACATTCTCACCCTGCTTTCCTAACAATGAACGCGCAAGCATACGGGGAGGGGGGGGTTAACATTCAACACATAGGCCACACCATCTCTGTCTGAAGGTGTGCTAATCGGTGAAATCAGCTGTTGTGGTGCTTGAATGGAATGAAAACCTGCATACTCTTGGGTCATGATGGCACATGGTTGGAGACCACTGCTGTGAGTAAAGCATGTACAGATCATGGCCCAACATGAATGAGGGAATGCTACTTATAGGCTGCCAAATACGTGAGCATGCCACTAGACCATAGTACACTACACAGTCAGCGCACCTCATCTCTCTTGCCTTGCCTGAGGCCTTGGGGGCTATATGGTTTCCAGCCTGGACAAAAATAACAGGAAGCATTGATATAGTAATGGGCCCTTCAGTCAGACCCACTCTCGGGTCTAGCTAGCAACCACCAGCAGTACTGAGTGCAACACTCATCCACTGTAACACTACAGTCTGGAGATGCAGGACAGAAGAGTTGAGGGCACCCCGAGCTCAGCCCACTCTTTATTTTATTTTACTGACAGCCTGGCTACCTTAAGAATTTATCTAGCATCAAATGTCATTCCATCTTGACTATACAGTATGTATATGCTCACACAAAAATGCAGCTTGTATTACGTGTTATTAATAAAAGGCTACAAATGGGGAGGAATGAATTTAAGTCACTGTGCCTACAAACCTAGACATAAAAATGTCCAGGTGTGATGCTGTCATGCTCTAATGGGGATAATTACATTCATTTGCCTAGATGCTTGGTAGCTTTATGCTTCACTATCATGCCTCCTAGCTGAAAGGATCATAGGTAAGCCTTCATGCCTACCCATGAACCTTTCAACAGGCTGCTAATGATAAAACTCAACCAATAGAATACATTTCATAAACACAATGTTATTGAAAAAGCTAATGTTAATGAAACCCTCACCAATCACTTAGCAATACTGGTTACATTTGAATTCATGCAGCACTACATACGATCAGAGGAAGCAGCAAATATCAATGGTGTTAACGAGGAGATAGCAGTGAAGAAATTTTACATTTTAAACAAAGCTGACTGCCACAATAAAGTCGCAGTAGACGGTTGATTATGCCCCATAACCTGCTCATAAGATACAGCATGTGTGACAGCACTTACTCTCATGCTTTGCAGCTGAGAAACAGACTAGCCAAAACATCAGATGTAAGCTACAGTATTACCTCCTGCTGATATAACGGGACCTTGTACACACACGGATATTTAAGCGTATAACGTTACTGTACAGCGGGTTTACCCAGTTAACCTTGCTAGCACTATTAATAGCTCATTCGTTATTAATGTGTTTAACAAACGTTAGCATAGACTCACAGAGCTTAATGTCATGTCAATCGGATACAACGACAAAAAGGAATTTAACGCTAGGTTAGCCCGTGTATTTTTATTACGTTTACTGTTGAGCCCAGTCAGTAACTGCTGGGAGTGAAGCGAAAGAGGTAACCTAGCTGTCAGGATAGGCATTCAGGCTAATGACGTTAGCTAGCTAGCGTTAGCTTGCTAGCTGGCTACTTAGTTGGGAGTTATTTTTCAGCACAGCGTTAACATTACAGTTTGCTTGCTATCCATCTAGCTAGTTCACTGTCACGTTTGCATTTTTCCACCGACATGAACTGCAAAATGTGTGCATTTGAAGTCTCCCCCATGTCATTCCCAACACCGGTATGGCTCCATGACATTCTGCATCTCAGCTGACAGGGCTGAGCTAATGTTAGACGCGGTGCAGTTGCTAGTCTGTTTGCCAGTAACGCTACTAACCACTGCAGCCTGGCAACTGTCGGACCGCGGCGCTCAGCCCCGCCGTTTAGCTCGTTTGACAGCTCGCAGCAGAAACTCCGCGTGGATCATTAACGTTATATCGATAAGGCAGCCTAGGTATTTCCACAAGAAAACAGACCGAAGCCATCTAACGTTACCTTATTATATGACTGTCATTCCAGCAAGGTGTAGACCTCGCCGACTATTGGTTGGTGTTACCCGTCCAGCCCCAGTGAGGTCTCCCTAGCACGCGAAAATCATAACAAGCGTCGCCTGTTCTTCTTCCTCTTCTGCGATTTGCAGCAGTTCAAACGCTTCCAGGCGTACTACTGCCCTCAACAGGTCACAAATAAAAGGTTCACTTAAACTACATCACCTAAAAATCAAGATTCAATTTGTTCAATTAATTGATTCTTTCTTCGGCGAATCAAAGCTTTAAAAAGAAGGAGCAAGGCTTGACAGTTCTGTGAACAATGATTCTCTCTCTTTGGCAATGAAACATAACATGTAATAGTCTACTGTCTCAGGGCTTCCACATTGACACATATGCCTTTTTATGGCTTTTTTCCTCTTTTATGAGCCACGTCAAAGGCATTTTTCTGTCATGCTTTGTGATAGACAATAAGGTTTCTGAATCTGACTCTGAATAGTCCATCTGGGTGTCGACATTTTACTTTCAGACAGCGGGTCAAACCACATTGCCTTATGTCCTTAATTATGCCTGACATTCTGCTCTGCCCAGCGGAAACCTAAAATCCTCTTTCTCTCTTCCCAGCATTGGTTTTGCAATTGTATCTGCTTCTTTGTCTGCATTTATCAAACCAAACTCAGTCTCAGTCCTGGAATATAACATGATCATAATAATAAAAACCAGACTAATAACTGATCCTTGGGGTGTTCGATTTTCTATTTCCATGGCTAATTGTTCTTTCAATCAAAAAATATTTTACCTATAGTTCAGCATGTTTGAATCTTTCTTTCCACAATGAAGCAGCCTACTGTATAACCCACCATAACTTTCATATTAATAATAGCCCTTTTAATGTCAAGATTTAACACTCATACAGAGTTTTCCTTTCCTTAATCAGTTTTGGTACTTTACAAAGAATGCTTTACTTTTGGAAGAAAAGAAAAAAACATGCCTGTTGGTTACCATACATACCATGCGTCTTTTCTAGGTTTTAATACAGTAATTACTACAGCATGTTTCTATTTGAATGGGAACTTACCCATTTCACACACAGTATTCAACAAAGCAAGAATCTCACAGTCATTTAAAGTCAAGCTGAAATGACCTCATTGAAACTATCATACCATACACCTACAATCTATGCCAAAGAAATTTAAAATGTATATAGCCTACAGTACATCAAAATCTCATTACTTCCTGTGACTCCATTACTATTTCATGATCCTCCCCTTATCACATCTAAAATTCCCACAACATATAGGCTAGTAGCAACATGTCAATTCCTCTGTCACTTACCTCTGGTATATTTCTACCTCTGGCATTCGTGTGGTCTCTCATCTGACTTGAAAGGGCATCTGAAGTAAAGGTAACTGTTTGTGACCAAATGTGATCAGCACTGATAGAGCCTCACTTTAACCCCAGCACATACAGTATACTATATGAAACCTGTAACGCCTGGCTGCCCGACTGCGATAAACCCTTCTACTTTGTCTCCTATAATTTCATCACTTTCTTGGCTTTCAATAGTTGTTCTTCATTTACACGCATGGCCATTAGTAAGCCACTGTCTATAGGATTCTAGCTTGACAGCCTTCCCCAATTACCTGCCTCAGAGGGAAAGTATACTGAGAGGAATCAATGAGGATTCACTTGCTTGGTGCCTTTTCACTTGTTACAAGAGTCCATGTCCCATCTAATTCTCACATTCTGATCCTACAAGTCAGAATCTTCCAAGAACATTTATGAATACATGCAAAATTTAAAGTCATTTACATTGCTGATTTATATTGGCTGATGGTATGGTTTAATTCTTATGATTTCACAGTCTGCTGCTGACAGTGTAAACAGTCAAATAGGTGAAAAACTAACGAGGTGAACATCATGACATGTTAAGGAAAAGATGCTCTCATATAGTTTACCCTCAGTCTTAAAATAGGCTATTTGCTGTGGATGGGATTCTACAAGAGTGTAACCTGTAGTTTGTAATTTCCTGGTTATTTCCTCTTTCTTTGTCTTTTGGTTACTGCATGCTGTAAGATGCTATAGCCAACCTATATAAAAGTAAGGTAAATTATGACATCCAGTGTGTGATTATCATGAAGTATACAAGCCCCAATAGCCTATAAACAAAAATCTATAGCCTACTTCCAGAAAAATATGAACATGTGCTTATTTTTACCATAAAATCCCCATCTTCATATCAATTTACATAAGATTAGTAGCCTACTTTCTATAGCCTACTTTACATTTACCTCACAAAGATTTATGTTAGCCTAAGTCTACTTTACCCTCCACTATATGGGTATTCCTTTGCAACATATTTGGCAATATTATTATGATTATGATTATGATTATTATTATTATTATTATTATTATTATTGGATCCGCTTTGTAAACCGTTCATCCTAACATTAAATTCAATTCTTTAAAGTCAGAGAGTCACATGAGGAACCTGATGCAATGTGAGGTAGGAGCTCCCTCAACACTCACACAAAAACAAACCAAAGATAACTTATGACATCAAGTCACACGAATTTCAGTTCCTGGATGACGGTCCAGAGTTAATCCCACTTCCACGCCGGATCTCTAAAAAGGGGGGCTGGCTGGCAAAAGGACAACAACACCGGATTGAGGAAATTGACGAGGGCAAACCACGTGCAAAACAAAGTTGTTCAATGCTGATAACCGTACAACCTGATGAGCCATCCGTCACTCCGCTCAAGTCGCCCAGAGGTGGTCCGCTTCTCCTCCCGAGATTGTCCATTGAAAGGCAGCAGCTCTCCGGACGCCCTCCGATCCCGTAGCGATGTCTTTCCTCCTGCTCACAATGTTGTCTTCAATTATAGTGCGAGATGTTGAGGCTTGGTGCGCCCATGTTCACGAAGAAGTACACTGCCCACGCAGA
>OMOV01088558.1:0-12466 GCA_900312565.1 Beryx splendens | reverse complement strand
CGGTCGTGGCGTCCCCTCTCCCGCCCCCCCTTGGCTCGTGTTCCCCCGCTCGCCGCCTCCCTGATAGCGATACCTGGTATAGAGTACACACACGCACGCGCACACACACACACACACACACACACACACACACACACACACACACACACACACACACACACACACACACATACACACAGACAAATGTACTGTATGCACGTTCTTAGATGTACACCAGCATATACACACATAGACAATCAGTGGGGCATCAAGGTCATTGAATCATGATAAATTAGCGCTGATGCATCCCTCACCTGGGGATGCTGAATAGAAAGCCCTTCGATAGGGACATTGTTGGCATTCTCCTCATTCTAGGATGAAAAAAGATCAGAGGCATAATTGTGCAAATGCTATTACATCCTTGGTAAATATCAAATCAGGACTCATCTTATAAGGAAAACACAGGGAAGTCAATTCAAAGCAATCAATGAGGAACAATTTGTCGGCTTTGTCAGCCAGTAAAAACAGATGCTGGGGCTGTTTTGATTACATTCTGTAAAGCTGAGGAACAGAGGGTGGTGAAGTAAACATGGTTTATAATAGAGTTCATCGTTCTTACATAAGATGCTGCCCAAGGAGGATAGATAATTGCATTTCCAATGATGCCCTTCTGCCAAGTTATCAAATTATACAGGGGCAGAAAGGATAAAGCAAGCCAATTAGTCTATGACAACTTGAATCCTCACCAAAATGCAAAAATACCAAAATACAAATTCATAATTTTAATTGTATGTTAATTTTTTTATACAACAAAAAGAGCTAACTTACATCTTTGGCCTCGTCTCTGACCCTTCGTGACTGGGGGAAATATGAAGCACAAGCAATTTTATATCCTCAAATACATGATACTGATCGATCGATCGATCGATCGATCTATCTGTCTGTCTGTCTGTCTGTCTGTCTGTCTGTCTGTCTGTCTGTCTGTCTGTCTCTCTCTCTCTCTCTATCTATCTATCTATCTATCTATCTATCAAGCCAACAAACAAATGTAAGGACAAATCTAAATCAATCTTTAAATTGTGCTAAATAACCATTTCCTACGGTGTAAACAGCACAAGCCCTGCAAAGTAACTGCTACACATGTATAAAAGAAGACTGAAAACACAGCTATTTGCTTTGGGCATCCTAATTATTTCTTGCAGGAGCCAGTCAGCTAGGTATCTTTATCATAGGACTTTCTAATCTGTGATTATAGCTGTCTACTTCCCCCTGCCTCAAATCCTTGCAGTTATCTTCAGACTGATTACAGCTGCCTCATGACAGCCTCCCTCACAGACAAGCCATCTGCTATCCCAAAAATGCCCACTGTTCAGGGAGAGAAGGACTGTACAGGGGGCAAAGACAGAGGGGAAGTAACATAACAAAGCAATAACAGGTTATAGATGACATGCAGCACTACTGAGCAACACCTTGATTCAAAGTGTGAATTCCCATAACACATCTGGCAGCCCAGAATTGATATTTATCAGTGAGAATCAAAGCTGAATCCCAAAAATAATCGAGAGCGATTTGCAATGAACATTTCTTTCTTTTGCTTTCTTTCGCTATTACATTCCTATGTAATTACTGTACATCTCAATATAGAGAATCACATGAGCGCACATAAGAATCCCTGCGGTTGAGGCTGTCCTCAGTGGGAGTCTCACCTACCCTGCCCTGATTCACTGCCGCCTTGCCCTCTTCACTGCCTTCGTCCAGCTCATCATCGCTCCACTCCCAGTCTCCGTCCTCCGTCTTGTGCAGGTGGCCGCTGGAGCCTGGGACTCTCCTCACCTGCAGCCCGACAACACACAGCCAGCACACACAATGTTAGAAATGCATGATTTGTGGGTTTTTCCACTGCACAGGTATATTGCGCTCTACCCGTACGTTTTTCCATTAAGTTTTGTGCGTGGTTCGGTGCAGCACAGGCACACTAGAGGCATACTGGTAAGGTTCCCAAGTATATTTGCTGCTGGCTCACATTCAAAAGGCACTGGCATGGGTGTCATTACTACTTTAGTGATGTAAATGTGACATACACAGCAGTATTCCAATGGAAAGCTATGGTTGCTGATAGTATACCATCAGTACAAGGCCCTGTGTGGGTACAGCGCAGCACTTGTGCAATGGAAAAGCTCTAATTAGCAATCATCTGAACAGGCAACATAAGTGGGACACCCAGTCTGACTTGAACTTGGTTAAACACCAATATTAATATTAAAATGCAGCTGGTGCCGGCTTAACGGTTTCAAGCAGATGAGTATGGCAGTGTCATTGGTAAAGCCTGTGATTCATCGCAGAGCAGTTCTGTAGTCTGGGAGAAGGTTTAATTAAGGCAAGCAATGGAGGACAAGTCTAGTCGTCTGAGGTAAGGTATGAGGACACCGCAATGAGAAAGAAAAAGACAGCACACACAACTGTAAGCCACTAACACATCATCTAAGAGTCCCAGCTCTAGACTAGGGTGAAGTGAAAGAAGCACTACCCTTCTGATGGTGTCAGTCTCTTTCTCAGAACCTGACAGAGAGCCCAGGCTCCCCCAATTCTGCTCAGCCTCCTTGAGCAAAACAGACACAAATCAATCCACTCAGCTCGTCCGAATAAAACACATGATGCACATACTGTAATATACACATACTTGAATATGTATAACAACATAAATGAAACCAAAGCATATGAAAGCATCGGTAACAACTGATAAAACATTGTTGTGCATTCAAGAAAAACGCCCCATGCACATTTTGAAATTAGGCTTCAGAAAGTCCATGTCCATGCAGCTCACAATCGATATTCTATCATCACTTGTGTACTGGGCCACAGATTTGAACTCAATATCAATCACTTTCTATTTTCCAGCGTTCCATTATGTAACAGATCAATGAGGCCAGCCCACCACCTTTGTGGCTATCCACTCCATATCTAATCTTTGGCCAGTTTTCCCTATTGGAAGCTCTACAGCGGGTTTCAGGCTGCCCTCTGCTGGTTACTCAACTGATACATTTCTGTGTGTGTGTGTGTGTAATCTTTCTTTTTACATTTAAAATTTTTAAAATATCGAAATACAAAATGGTCTGCATCCATAATTGTAAGTTCTGTAACCCACCCTCCATCCCTTCCTTGCTTCCCATCTTCCTCCGTCCCTTCATTAGATGAAGTATTCATTTGATATGACGTGGTTGGTGACAGCTGACTAGAGGATCTGCCATCTCCTACTCATTCACTGGTATATTTTCAAGTAAGATTTGGGGACCATTTAAAGAGTATCTGAATATTTAATAGCTGTCTGGCTATAAGTCTCCTCTCTTGACCCCTACCCATGTTTCTAAGATTAGTTCTCATCATACTACATTTCCCTATCTTAGTTTTTTTTTCATCAAGTTAACAGTAAAACATTTCAGTGTATAGAAAAACTTGGCGTGGTTTTTGTCTATGATCCGGCCAAAACCTGGAATTTTTTTGTATTGTCAACTAAAAATATAATTTCTTGTCTGTTACCCATGGGAAGGTGATGCAATGTTTAACAAGAATATCACAGAGGAGACTGGAACTGAATAGAACAGGAAGTCCCAGGGAGAGAGGGGCAAAGAGGTGAAGAGAGAAACAATGGCAATCCACGGAGGACAAGATGATGTGTACAGAGAGGAGGGTGCGGTAGGAGACAGGAGAGCTACTGAGCAGGAGCTTGGGAGAGCGGGGGCGAGGGGTCACAGCATCCTGAGATGACAATGTTTCTGCAACGCTGCTTGCCTCTGCAGGCTCGGGCTGTGTCTGCTGAGTGTATAATGCAGATGACTCCACAGGTCAAATCAGCACAAAACAACAAGGACACTGGCAAACTTCATCCACTAGCGCAATAGAGTGAATCCAACATTACATGGGCATCACTTCAGTATATGCACCCTCTCTATTTCACACTTTTGACAGGACGCAAGACATGAAAACAGTGTGTACATATGAAGCATCAAATGCTGTATATGCATTTTGGAAAAAATTAAGGGCAATGACTCGAGGCTCCAGTCTGTAAACATGTTTTGTCAAACTAAGTTCTTTCATAAATTTATTTTAATCTTGTGTTTTCAATCATTTGATAAAGGCAGGTGTCTCTATCTTTATCAATAGCTCATTTTGGAACAAATCTCATACTTTGTTTCAGGGTTGATGGTGACTACAGCCAAAATTGGACATGTGGCTTGGAATACTTAATGGAAAGCTGACCTGTTTAACAATAGGTCCCATTCCGTTCATTACTATAACTCCCAAAGATGCCTGTTTGCCACCCTAACCATCAACAAACCTGAATCTCATGCCACTTCCACCACAGCCGCCTCACTCTGTATTGACACCCTGCTCTGTCTGTGCGTAATGTTAACGTCATACACTATAACGCCTCCGCTATCCACCATGTCCTCCATTTAACCCTGACCAAGTCAGTGAATTTCCACCCCTCCACCCGGCCACTCTGCCTCCCGGCAATGACCCTCTACTCCAATTTCTATCCTATCTCTATCCCGGCCCTCCAGTTGGAGAATGATGGAAGCCGATATCAGCCCTGCCTGAATACTGCACTCCCGCCCAGTAAACTGTGACTAGTGGACAACTGAGCAAGCAAATGGAATGATAATGTGCACCTTTCTGTTACGTAATGCTAACCACTAACATTTAATCCTATTTGTCTTTGGTGTGCCACATGCAGTGAGCAACTTTGGGGACTACTGACGCATGACTTGTCAGCACATCCATTCTGCTTGACTGCTATGGTTCCAGCAGTGGCCCATATTTGCACATAATCCACAAAACAGTTTTGGCCATAAAGTGTTTGAGGTGCTGAGGAAAGTGAGTCTGCTCAGTTTGTGTTGACTGTAAATGCAACATACTGGGGGAGAGAGAAAGTTCAGTCAATCCCCAGCACTCTGACATAATTTGTTCATGTTTAGTCAATAATGGAGTTACTTTACAGGGAATGTTTGTTTAGACATACCTTCTTAGCTCTCTGGGAAATCTTTGGTGCACGACACAAAAGCTTTTCAATTAGATACTCTCTGTTCTGCAAGAGAAGATCAAACCATGAATCAGAATTAAAAAATCAAATGAATGAATGCATGAAATGAATCAAAATCTAATCATGAAAATCCACACACTGGAGTTCTAGGGTTTCTCAAATGGCGACCTTCAGAAATAATCTGGGTTGGTGGAAAGTTGTAAGACAGTGTTGGTATTGGTAAGTGTGCGTAAAGGACCTCTGAAAGCCCAACTTGTGCATCAGTAGACTTTGCACTTACTCTTTCACTTGCTCGCTTCTCTAAAATAGACAGCAGTAACGCCGGGGTCACACCGGACGCGTAAGGGGCTGCATTCCATGCGTGAATTTTTTTTTTCACATAGCTGACATTCAAAGCGAACAGCTTTTCCTTTCTCTGAATTGTAAGATTTAAGATATTACTGTGAATTATCATTACATAACATTACAAATAACTTATATTTAACTATGAAATGTACAGCAAGTCATTATTTTACAGACAAAGCAACAATATATAGCATAAGGCACCATAGCTGTGAGCAGTGAGTCATGATTTATGACAGTATAGACTTGCTAGGATTTAAGGTTTGCCATATTTTTCGAGGGGTTGGATTTAATCTCATAAGCTGCTTTTGTGTTATTTATGTACTTTGGTATTATCAGTATTTCTGCAACAGTATATTCTGATCAATACGATTTAATACCCTTGTTGATTTGTTTGATATGTTGTTTAATGCATACTGTTAAGTATAACCATTATGAACCACTATTCGCAACATACAGGGCTGAACGATTGGTGAGCGGCAGCATGGGAGCTGAATATAAGATAGTATGTATACCAACATCAAAGATGGCAAATCAGATATGTGAGATGTAGCTCATACCTTGGCCTTTTGGAAGAATTTACACTTCAAAAGTTCTGCTGCTGTAGGCCTAGAGATGAAGAAAACACAATTGCCAGAAAATGCATCACAGCACAACACTCACTGAATGTTAAGTGTTTTTTATTGATCACGAATGGCATCTGCCCTCTTTGAAATATTTGGTACATGGAATATGGAGCTAACCTTTTGGCAGGGTCCTTCTGAAGGCACATAGTTATTAGCTTTCTAAAGGATTTGCCATATTTCTTTAGCATTTCCTTGTCCTCCACACCTGTGTCTAGGGTGGGTGGATCATTCTGTAAGGTAAGCATTAAGACCTGCAAAGACAGAAAAAAATGGTCAGGACCATCCCCATAATTCAATAGCAAATTTTACAACAAATGTGGTTGGTGAAGATAAGAAACTCAAACCAGGAAACCACTTATAGAATAAATCTCATGAAGAGTAAATGCAATGAGCTTCCTTAGATAAAGTTGTCTCTGGATTGGATGTATGGTTGCATTTGTTCAAGTCTACACATTAATGCAGCCTAGAAGTGAATCTGACAGCAATGCAAAAGGTGTTGTTCACTCCAAATGTTGAAAGTTTAAAAGATAAATAACTGAAACAAGTTGGTCTAAGAGCGAGCAAGTGTGCAGCAAGCCAAGAGTTTTTATAGACACTGCATTCTTGCATTTTGCCAGCACCTGTAAGCTATAGCCCTGCTTAGGACACCATGCTCTGATTAAATTACACCCAATTATGCAGTCAGAACACTCACCTTCATGGGAGGGTATCGGTGATAGGGTGCAGACCCCGTTGCTAACTCTATGGCTGTAATTCCAAAACTCCATATGTCTGCTTTGAAATCATAGCCTCGTACCTGTGGGTTTGGAATTACAACAGTCTGTAATATCACTGGAATTCACTTCAGATCTTGGTGTAGATGTTATGGCCTCAGTGGTTGCCATGTCATCTGATACACCAAATTAGCTACTCATAGCATTAAAGCATGTTATGGATTAGTACTAGCCTGAAACAGAAACAAACTCACATGCACAGGCACATAAATATTCCTTAAATATCCCATAAATACACATAAATATAATATAAGTATTTGAGATATAAGATGTCATTAGCAACTGCCTATGTGTGACTCACCTGTTCCATCACCTCTGGTGCCATCCAGCATGGTGTGCCAACAAAGGTCTTTCGTACTTTGTTTCTGGTCATATCTCCTCCCGTGGCTAGAAATGCACTTACTCCAAAATCTTAAACACAAAATAATACCATGTTTTTATATTATAATAGAGAGACATTTGGGTCTGCTGCTCGGTCTGTGTTTTAATGAACACACATGCAGCCAAGACATTTCGGCTAATTGCATTAACCAAACATAAAACAAAGATTGTGTATTTTCCTAATTTAAGGCTCTGTGTTCAATCAGTTTTATGACATGATGCTATTTCAGAACTGCAGATTGGATAGTAAATATTGTACAGCAGACAGCAAAGAAATTGCCTGGATCCAGCCCCGCGGATCGCTCATTTTCATTTTCGCTCGTACTGGCTCGTTAACCATGCCCGCATTTGAATTTTACTTTTCACAGACTGGCTGCCATTGGCTTCTGTTGTTATGTTCCCATATGAATAAAGCAACTCTGTTACTGCAATAAGCTGAGGGTTGATTATCATTGGTCCAGATAATGATGAACTCAAGAAAGCAGCTGAACAGGCAGCGGCGCCTGTCACACGAATCATGAAATTCAAATGGTTACATGGTTAATGAGCAACTACAAGTAAAAGCAACGATTCGTCAGGCAAGCTAAGAAAGATCTTCATCGCAAATATAAGCCCATTGAAATATAGTGGAGAACCTCATAACCTTACCATTAGGGTTAGACCGATATATTGGTTGCCAATATACTGGGCCGATACTGAGATTTTAATAAATATTGGATACCTTCTAGCCATGTTGTCCACTAATATGATGGAGGTTACTTCCTGACCACAGCTACAGAAAAACTGTCTGTAAAACCTGCAATGATTGTTTTATCTTTGCATATTCTATTTTTCAGTCAGTAAATCGGTGTAAGTCAGTAAATGAATTCTTCATTTAAAGGCAGTAATGTATCCCAGAGTTCCCCCTAACATGGAATTGGATGGGTCATAGGCTACTGCCTTAAAGAGCTGGTAACCCTAAAATATTTTTATTAGTCTGGGTTTCAATGAGGAGTTTTAATGTCACATTTAAATGCTTTTTCAGAGGCTTTCCCATGCTGCCAACTATAAGAGATATGTAATATCGGCACAAAATATTAGCTAACAGCAGCTTTAAGACAAAATTGATATTGGTATTGGCTTCCAAAACTCTGGTTGAACCCTAATTAGTATTATGTCAACATTTAAATAAGTATTAGCAGTCCCATGTGAGCCTGGTTTGAATTATGGCTACAAAAAATGTTCACCTGCTTTGAAATTACTGTTCTTCATTAGTTAATTAAAACTCATCCAGGATCTAGGCCCCCGTGCTTTTGAAATATTGTGGCACTGTCTTAAACTAAACAGAAAGGCTGAGTAAGAGAGAGGCGCCATGCTCCAACACACCTGCAATCTGAACAGATCCATCTTCTCCCAGTAGTATGTTCCCAGCTTTCACATCCCTGAGGTCAACCGCACACAAAAACACAGTCACGCAACACAGTCACGTGGAGCAGCATTGATTCTTCCATGTGTGTGAATGAGACTCGCAGCCCCATTGCGATGTGGAGCACTGCCTCAGGGGCTAATAAAGGTTTAGGCCTGGTCCCACTGACCTTGACATCCAGGACATTTACACGACACAACTGGACTGCCGGTTAATAAATGCAATTGTATGAACTGTATTAAAGTTACGTTTACATTCAACTTTACCCGCTGGGTAAACTCTCTTATCTTAGAGTAACTTAGAATGAAGTGACAATAACATTTAGGTTTGTAACATGGTATTTTTTTTCTTGGGAGTTTTTCCTTGTATGCATTGGGGGTCTAAGGCTGGCGGGTTAGGCTATGTAGAATAGGTAGGCTGTTATGTCTTGCTAAAATCTGTTTTTGTGCATCTTGCTCTTCCTGATGTTTGTCCTATATCATTCTGTTGTATGTTGGTATCACCATCTAGCACGTGGCAGTTTTTTTCATTTCTGAACAAGTTATTTAATTAATTAGAAAGGATTTTTACCTGTGAATCTGTCCGTTTCGGTGAAGGTAGTCCAGGCCCTCCAGGACTTCTTTCAGTATGGTGGCGATAATGGGCTCATCTAGAGCTCCATTTTTGTGCTCCTCTTTGCTTGTGTGCTTTATTATATCCAGCATTGAGCCTAAAAAGACACACCATAGGAAGACAAGAAGTGCTGTGTTAATTTATCACGTATTAATGGGCAGCACAAATCATCTGCTAAAAGCTCCATTGAGTCATCGCTTGCCAAATATCCAGGATACAAATTATTACAGTGTATTTTACTTGCTTGTTTTTCCTTAATCGATAGAACATGAGAGGCAGCGCATTAAGGTGAGTAACGTTACTGCTGTCATAACAGTGATTTTATTTACCAAAGCGCTCTGCTACTCCCACACTACAGCACTACAGCCTACTTCAAATACTGCAGTGAAAAACTGTATTTGTGTTGCAATATGTTGCTTTTTCCCATGCAGAAGAAGGAAATAGATTACCATTCGCAAGGAAACAAAGGAGCTACCAGCTAGTGGTTGAAATGCTGGCATGGCAGCTCTGGTTTTGACTACTTTTTTCAGCACTTATTTAATTTCATGTCTAATTTCATGCCAACCGTCATTTTTGCCAACTATATTTCAATAACGATTTGATAATGAATTTTGCTGTCATTACACAATGTGTAAGCTCTGTATGACTACCCTCAGCGATGAGAAACCCAGGTTATACTGAATAACATCATGGCCTATAAGCTATATTTCTTGATTTGAGCTAACTGCTATATAAATGACCTATAACACACTTCACATGACCTAGTCAGCAGATCAAGGCACAAACTGTGCTTTAATGAAAAGGGGCATTTACAGTGTAGCGTTCACTGAGCACGATGTATTATTGAGGCAGAAATAGCATTTTGTTCCACATAGCTTGGCAGCTGAAGCTTACCACCGCTCAGAAGCTTCATGACTAACCAAAGTTCATCCTTCACTACAAAGGAGGTGTAGTAGGTGACAACATTTGGATGGCTGCACTGGCTCATTGCTTGAATTTCTTTCTGTCAGGGGAGAAAAAAGACAAGATAAGAACAGTAAAAATCTGTCACACTGAAGAAGAATATTTATGTTTTTATCACTTCCTCTGTTTCTTTGTAATAATCCGAAACAAGCCGCAGGTAATTATTTACATAGTAATTAGAAGTGAATCAATAGATTGCTGCATGCCCTATAAACAATCTTACAGCAAACAATTAATTACCACGACCTCTAAATATGCATTCAAAAATATCCAATTTTCACCCGCTTGTACTTAACAACAGTAACAACGTGGATCAGAAGTAAAGTACTAGAGCATGAGCGAGGTAAAGAAACACTCTGTGGACGCAGGCTGGGAAAATAGCCCATATTTATTGTTGTACTCACCAATAGCTCATCCATGCTGGTCTGGCATTTTTCCAGGTTGATTCTCTTTATGGCCACGCGCTCCTGTCTGGGGGTACAGAGGGCCGCCTGCACCACAGCTGTGGCCCCGCTGCCTGGAATCACAGCCACAACACAGCAATAAAAAAACACATAAGACAGGAGGAAAGACAGACTCAGTCTCACATCACACTCAACTGGACGTGAGCTTGTCCCTTTGGCGAACGCCTAGTGATTACAAAGGCAGTGCCGGTTATGGTGTTTGTCTTGCCTTGTCTTGTTAGTCTTTCTTGTTTTGTTTTTATTACGGTATTAATCTTTTATATGTGGTAGCTGAAAGATAAGATGATGACATAAGTTGAACTGAAGTACAGTAGTTTATTTTTAACATGATGGACCGTTTACTCGTTAAAAGGCTTTATTAAAAACCAGGCCACGCTGGAGGCGGTGAAGTTGTTCACACTAAGAAGCTGTGACACACAGCATATTGCTTGCCAACTGTTAGTGACAGATAAGGAGACGTAGAGAACAGAGGAGATGGGACTGCTTACCAGTTGATTATGAGCACAGAGCCAAGGACTAACTAACTTGTCACAGTCAGCAGCGCACAGCTGTAGTGCTTCTTCTTATCAGCAATGATATGACTTTACCTTAAGCTGTCGGCTCATCCACAGACCCAAAACAGACACAGGGTAAAAGCATGCCAAAAATATTACAATAACTTCCTTTTGATTTTTAGATTTTTTTATTTATTTATTTTCTCAAAATCAGTAATTTCATTGTTGTGCATGGATTTGTCCTTGATGTCTTTAGTGAACAGCTCTTTCATATTTCAAACATAATATCTCATGGATTATCAGGGTAATAGGCTATTTATTATAACTTCAGCATATTACCTTACATTTTAAACAACACAGGATTTTGACTGAGTTAAGCAATGGAACATATTTTTTTCAAATACGCAGAAAAGGTGAATTTTAAAAGTCACAACAAAAGAAAATGTTTTTAAAGAAACTCCACGTCCACAATCTTCAAAGAAATGTCGAAACAAAGCCAATCATAGTAACAATATCCAAAGCATATGGTGATTATTTTTACTTTAGGTAGGTTTACCCACAGTGCCTAACAGAGAGTGAGCAGGTAGGCTATGGGTTCACTGTCTTTCTCAAGGACACTTAGCTTGACCCCATGGCTCCTGTGGGCACTGAACTGTGACTTTCCCTTTACAGGATGGTCACTGACCAGTTTGTCCATCCTGCTGCCTATCCTGCCTATAATAATAAAGCTAACACTAACAGGCCTACTGCTACTTATTACTACTACTGGTACTACTAGGTTACTACTACTGCTAATAATAACCATAATAATAATACCTAATAATTAAAAACAATAATGTAAAATGTAAAAATTCTACTTGAGAGGATGTGATAGACTTATTATTTCAGACCAAGCACGGCCACCGATAAGCACCAATGAAATGACACGCTGTACAAACTGCCATGCATCTGTGATTTTAGTAATGGCTCATAAACTGGACACGTGCCATAAGCGGGCATCGCTCAGCAGCGCAGAGGAGATCTGTGGCTCTCTGGAGCTTTTTAAAAACGCACTTATGGACAGTGACATGTCTATCCCCGCGCACTAACTCACTATTTCAACACATTCGGTTGCGTGAGAAACACAGAAACATCTGCTGTTTCCGAGCCCGGCGGGCTGAATGTGCTGGGTAACATCCGCATTGCAAAGCATCGCAGGACGCTGTTGCACATGAAAAAGCCGGTAGGCCCTCGCCGTCATCCACCACTGACAGCCCGTCGCGCCGTGCCTCTCCGTGACTAGATCTAATGTCCAGACGTCGCCACATCGCAGGGTACTAACCTATGACTTCCTGCAGCTCGTACGACTCCCTGGTGATGGGCCAGCTGGTTGTCAGCGCCGGCTGC
>OMOV01088555.1:0-10919 GCA_900312565.1 Beryx splendens | reverse complement strand
CTGTCTGCCCCTGCTTCATGATCTGCCCCTGCTTCATGATCTGCACCTGTCTGCCCCTGTTTCATGATCTGCCCTGTTTGCCCCTGCTTCATGTCTGCCCCTGTTTCATGATCTGCCCCTGTCTGCCCCTGCTTCATGATCTGCCCTGTCTGCCCCTGCTTCATGATCTGCTGCCAGTTCCGGCTGGAGCACCTGCTCCAGTCCTGGTTTCCTTTCCTTTCCACTCCAGTATCCAGCCCATGTTATTTGCCCTGTCTCTCCCCGTTTTCTCGCCAGTCACCAGGTGCAGACTATTCCAATCAACTCCCGGACTCTCCCCTGCCACTCAGCTGTTCCTTGTGTGTCATTAGTCCTGTGTGTTTAAATGGTCTTTGTTCTCTGTTTGTCTTTGCCAGTTCGTAGCTCAGTTTTGTTATGTGTTGTGTTCCTTGCCTGATTACCTGTGTTCCGTCTTGTAAGTCTTTTGACCAACTTCCTGCCAGGCTAGGTTTCTTTGTTTAGGTTTTGCCTTTTGCTTGTCGGCCTGTTCATGCCTTTTTGGATTCCTGCTTTGTTTTGTACTTGTACTTCCTTATTAAAACCTTCACATAACCCCAGTTCCCTGTGTGACCGGTCTTGCGTTTGGGTCCAGCCTCTGAGTTTCTCCACATATGTAACACTCATGTGCATATGTTTCTTTGAGACTGCAAAGGAGGAGTCCACAAAGCACACCCAGCTCCACTACACCTTTGCTCCACTGGATCCACTTGCCACCACAAATTTGGAAGTAAAAGGTTTTCATAACTACAAGGTGTGAGTTTGCCGTAAAGGATACTAAAAACCATGCTGCCACAGCAGGACAGGATGTGACCAGGCCACAGTTTGCCACCTCTGCACCTGTGGATCCTCTTGTCACCACATACACTGTACTAAGTGCTACATCCATTAATATACTTTTAATAGTGTAAGCAACGGCCGGCTATCGACCACGGTTATGTCACTGTTTAATGCAACCTAACGTTACACTGAAAACAGAAACCCGAAGTGAAGACCGTAATATTTCATGTAGGCTAAGCCAAGCCGATTTAAGAGATTCGATGAAGACAGACTACAGACATGCTAGCTAAAGTAATGTTATGCCTTATTAGTTAAGTTAGCTCTCATGTTTCAGTCAGAGTGAATTTATGCACTTGCTCTTCATTATGTCTGTCATCTCACTTCCCTTGTTTTGCCTCCAAGGAAACTTGGTGTATGGCCGTACACGGTTAGATAAAACTCCTACACAAAAGACGCTAACGCTAGCTAATGTTTGAACTTTTCCCACACTAATGTCATGTGGTCATCCCCCTATGCTGTTTGTGAAAATCTTTGTATGTTTTTCATGTCCACAAAAGGCACCAAACTTGATTGAAGGTTTTCATTCATGCCTTTTTTTTATACTTAAAAACTTACTTTTATACTTAAAAACTTATTTTATTCTTAAAAACTTTTATTTTTAAACTTTTATACTTAAAAAAAAACATATGGAGAATATGTCCCTTTATCACTTGACAGAGCTCATCAAAAATGTTCATTTGATGTAGGCTAAAACTCATTTGTGCCTAAAACCCTCAGTATGTTGTTTAAAGAAGAATAAAAACCTATCCCTTTTAATATGTAACCAAGATGATATACTTCTGCTTACAGATCCATGAGGAGTTTCGGAAAATCAATGACATATCACTTGAGCCGACAGTTGGACAAACACAAAAATGTTGTCACTTTTCAATGCAGGGAGGAGCCGTCAGTCAAAGAGTCAAGTCCCAGATGTTGGAACTCATCCAGGTAAGAGGAACAAATGGTCTTGTTATGTAAAACATTTTTCATCCAAAAGCTATCAATTGGTCCTCAATGTTCCAATGTGTTCCTGCTGGGAAGGACCTTGGGATGGTGATGTCTGTCCATCCATCTTGCAATTCCAACACAGCATATCTTGATATCTACTGAGCCAATTGTTATGACATGTGGTGAGCAGATTCATGCTACCCAGAGAATGATCATTGTTGATTTTGAATGATCATTGTCATTTCTTCTAGCACCATCCCATCCTCACACCAAATTTTTTGAAATTTAAAATTGATTATCTTCTGGGTGCATAGCCGTGTAATTTGGAAAGCACATTCCTGCTACCCAGGGCATGAAACCTGTCAACTCTGGTGACTTTATGACCTTTCCTGTAGCGCCACCATAGACAACATAGTACCCCCTTCTTCCACTAATGCATTCCTCCAACATGCACCAAACCAGTGGGGCACCAGCGGCAGAGGGCCTACGCTTCTCAACCCCATGACTTTCAGAGAGCGACAGAGAGTGAGATTTCAAAAACTCAGCAAGCAATAAAAAGGTTATGAAAGCATCATTCAAATTGTCAAAGTTTAGGCAGCACAATCCAAATCTGGATTTTGTATGTTCAGTATGTCCCAAAACAGTGTAATCTAAACCAGGACTTCGATCCCAGTACTGTTTTTCATGACTCTTGAGTGCCCCAGTGCGATGCAAGTGGCGTAACTGGAGGTAGCCGCTTAATTTCAGCATATGCTAGGCTGAATAGCGAGTGCTCCCTTTAACATAAGCAGAGTGAGCACTCACTATTCAGCTTGGCAGTCAACAAAAAAGTCCATTAAGACCTGTATTGTTCTTTAATATCCTTTTTGCTGCTGTTTGTCAAAATGGCCTATCAACCCCATGCTAACAGAATTGGCTACAGTGTTTTGGAATCGTCATTCTCCATGAGGCATGATATTAAAGACTTTGTTCATATTGGACATTGAAGACTACTTGGACATTGAAGACTACTAGCTTTTGAATGAATTTTTCTGTCTGTCTTGTCTCAGGGTCCACATTTGGCTGTCCTCATTAGGTTGGGGTCCACATAGGTTAACTTAAGAGTCGTTCAGTTTGATTCCACAAAGAGAAACACAAACAGCAACTACAGATTAATTCAAGAGTCAATTTTTTTCTCTCTCTCTAGACAGCAGTCACTGCGTCATGCGCTTTGGTAATCCGATTATTCCTCACATGTTCAGATCAGAATTTGGAAATGCCATTGGTCATGCCAATATCTGGTAATAGATTTCTGCATTGGGCTTGCATTTCTGAAAAGCTTTTTATGCATGCACACAAGCTGACGCCAAGAACACAACTAACACAATATACAACACTCGGGAAAATAAAAACTTTGCTATCTGTTCTACATGGTTGTTAAAGAATGCTTAATTTCATGTCGACATTAACACTGATATAATGAAATGCAAACCACCGTCCCACCTTACAGAGTGGCAAAAAAACTACAACCAGCTCAGTGCAGCTTGCTAACTTGATAGACCCAGTTCTTTCCTGAGCAGATGGGCAAAGTTTGGGGAAGTTGCCACCGCAAGAAGCCATGGTCATTCCGCAGGCTGCAGCACCGTCTGCAGTTGGCAGCGATAATAATCCGGAACGTCAGGTGGATGGGAGTCCTCATAACTGACCAGCCGTTGGCAAACAGGAGTTTTGAGTAATCCGAGTAAAACACATTTTATCTGTGGTTTCGTCTCCATCTATGAAGCTAGTGTTGCATATACGCTGCAGTGGGAAAAGTAGTTTAAAATAAAGCACTGTACCGGATATCCATTACACTTCAAAATAAAGTTTTTAGTTGTGCTGGTGTCATCAGGCAGTGAGTTTTGAGCGGGTTGATAGGATCCATCTGCCTCTGTGGAGAACAGGAGAGAAGTGCTCCTGAGATGCCTGATCGAGTACATGGGGGAGAGACAAGCAGAACTCATCAGTGACCACCACGTATGTGTTAGGCTTAAAGCTACGTATCTATCTGTCTGATCAACAGTCTAACTGATCACCTGTTTTTGATCAGTATTTTGTGATAGGGATGATTATCATTGCTCTCAAAAGATATTTACACACTGTAGATTAGTGATGAACAGTCATTAGTAATGTAAGCAGGTATCTCAGTACCTGTTTTCTCTGACCAAAGTCTTTATTCTTCTTTGTCTCCACCAATAGAGTCGTGATGAAACCGAGGTGCATGCCGAGCTCAGCAGTTGCCCGATGAAAATTTACGTGTGCCATCAGCCCGATGCCATCGGCATCATCATAGAGGGACATCCAGTGGTCAGAGGTCTGACCAACATGCCTTCTCTTTGGACTTACCTATGCCCTGGAACTTAAGTATCCACCAAAACTGTTGAGACATATCAGAGGCTCTTTGTTGGAATGGACCCCATGCGCCCTAAACCATCATCTAAATACACAAATCTCCTCAACAAGTTATCTTAGATGACTACTCTGCCATCTGCCACTGCCATTATTATAATAAATGCAACGTATCTCACCTTGGTAGGTGAGACTATGAGCTACCAGCTGATACATACTGTAACATAAAAGCATAATGTGCAGTCTTCAGGGTGATATAAATATTTGTCTGAGGTTTACCTATTTACATTTAAAATAATTACTCTTGACCAAAATCCTTAATGTCAGATCAGATTTTCCTTTTCAGTCATTTAATTTTTGTGCCTTAAAATTGACTTGACATTTGACTGTTTTCATTTTGGCGTGTTACGAGTGTTGAAAATAATTTGTCTTTGGCGAGTTACTCATGTAATAGAATTTCAGTTGGCATTTTCCTTTTGTGTTCATTCTAATGTGCCTCAAATGAAAATGGACTTAACTGTGTTTAAAAAAATAAATATTTTTGGCCTGTTTTGCAAGCAATGGTACCGTTAGAAGTGAATACTTTGAAACAGTGGGTTAAGAGTTAAATAAATGTTATAATTTTAAATCTGTCTTTCCATCTTGTTGTTCCTAATTTGAAATTGTTATTTTTATTGACAGGAAAGTATTTATGTAAAGTTAATCAAAATGTAGTGCTTGGGATATAGAAATTATAACAACAAAACCTTTAGAGAAATTAATACAGCATTATTTATTCACCAGAGTTGCTACAAGTAACCTGTACTCATTTTAATTAAGTTCAATATCATGTTACCTTAAGTGTATCTAACTAAGTAATATCAGCAGTAACTCAATTTGATTTTGCTGGGTTCATGTTAAGTAATGTTACAGTGTTCATTCTACTTAAAAAAAAGCCTTGAAGTTGACTCAACTCAAAAAGTCCAATGCAACCACTTTTTCTAAGTTCGAGAAATTTTATTTACCTCACTTTTTATAAGTTAGAGAAAGGCATTACTTTTTACAGTTTATATCACAACAAATTATTATCCTGAGTCAGGCGGCAAATACTGCTTGCTGCTCTGTGAACAAGGAATCCACTGCGACTTTTTCATTTTGTTGACATTAATTCATTGAATCATCAGATGTACTTGCAGACAGAAAAACAAAAAGGCCTTAAGTGTCAGTGGACTGATGTGTTTTGACATCATTTGACACCAACGCTTCCTTTGTGTCCAGGGCTTAAACCCTGAGAAGAATGCAAGAACAGAACAAAAGAAAAGAAGAAATAATTTTATTGTTATCTTTTTTTCTTCCTTGTCCATTCCAATAAATGCCAAGATGATGATGGAGAGGCGTTTTTTTTTTCCATCTGTAGAGAGTAAGGACATGCTGCTCATATTTCTCACAGGAAGGAGGAACCTTGAGTCTATCCTCAACCAAATAAATCTTTCTCTTTCTCTGTCTTATTCATCATCTGCATGCTTCCACTCATACTGAAAAATAACATTCTTTACCACAATTATGCAGACGACACTCAGCTCTCCTGTATATATCACTTTCTCCTTGTGACTTTGGTCCTGTATCACCCATTCAGTGCACTGAGCAAATTAATGACTTTGCCAAAATGTTCTTCAGCTAAATAAGGACAAAACCGAGGTAATTGTCTTTGGTGCTATAAGGAAAAGAGGCAGAAAACTAGGGCTCACTTTGATTCCTTGTCTCTCAGACAAAGCGAAAATACATCTCTGACCTGCTTTTAGGAAATGAGCAACCTAAAGCTCTTAGGTCATCTGGGACTGGTCTGTAAGAACTTCCAGATGCTGTGACATGTGCTCCCACTGTCACGTCTTTTAAAAGCAGGCTCAAAACATTCCTTTTCTCTGTGGCCCTTCACTAAATCATTTGTTCGTAGCCATAGTTTGGAGCAAGTAAAGGCTCGGTCGTCTAAGGACATGACAGAGGTGTTGTTCCTGTGAATATGACCCTTTAGGCTACATAGAGGTTTGTTCCTATAGGGGGCGATTCATTTTTTGCTTTACACTGTGACTGTACACGAAATGCATGACTATCTTTACTCAAAGGAAAAGCCAGTCATCTGTCAAAAAGAGAGCTCAGCTCATGTTAGTAGACTAACACAAGGTTAAGACTAGCAAGCATAACTTCCATTTGAGTTACACTATTGTAGAAATAAGTAGAATAAGTAGGCTGATGCTACTGTATGTGGAAAAGCAGTATTCATGACATGCACATATACCTTCCTTTGTCTACTTGTATTCTCATATATTACATTATGTGTGACTGTGAGATGATGTGAGCTGCGCTTCTGGGAATTCACTTGTCAGCCCAAAACATATGCATAAGCACTTGATGCATATATGCATACACTGATGCATACGTCAAGTGTGCAAGTGCAAACAGCCATATGTCAAATATGCAAGTGCATACTTGACATATGCGCTTGATGCATATTATGCATACATAGATCAAGTTGACTGGGAAAATCATAAATAATTCACTCATGATTTTGCATCCAGTCGACCCTGACGTACAGCTGTGCACTTCAGAGGTAGAAATGCTCAAAGAGCGTTGAAATGCGATCAGCCCTCTCTTTATTTACCTTAGAGCAAAAGAGGAGTGAGTTTACAATACTGGGGTTCATATTCTGTCAGCCAGGGAAAAGGAACCACATCTGGGGAATGTCACTGGAAAAGGGGGATGTGTGGTTACCCTTATGTCATCCCCTTTTGAAACTAAACACGTTTACAATCACCAATCCTTTGTGACTCATGGCTTCACCTTCACCTCGTGTACTATCAAGATTTAATACTCTCTCTGCACTGAGAGATAAGCTACAGCCAACTGTTACAGAAATACAACAACAACAATAACAACAACAACAGAAAAACTCTCATTATAATCACTGGAACAGGAAGTAATCCATGAAGCACGTGTCGTAATGAAAAACGGTTTCCTTTTTTCTCCGCTTCTCATCATGTCACGCCCTGCAGTTTGCACTCACGTTACTCCTTCAAATGTAATCTGGCAAATGCAGGAGAGTAGTGAAGTGGTTTTGTTCTGCTTCATGTGAATAAAAACAACAGCTTTCACCCATCCATCTTCAGCAAATGCAATTCCAGTAATGATTAAATGGAACAGCTCTCTTCCTCATGTTAGTGTGTATAATTATGCTTCGTTTGCGCCCATGTCATTTCATTAGTTACCATTGAAAAATAGATTCAACATGTGCTGTTGCCTAGAACTATTTTGATCGCAATGTTGTTTACTTAGCCTATAATTTATTGGTTTTGCATACCCAAAACAACTAGTAATATCCCCCCAAAAAATCTTGATAATTGCTACAAGTTCTTGGATGCATACTTAAACTAATGCCACTGAATTTCAGTATTAAAACTGTGCTGTTATGGTTCCAATATACTGTAGTGAACATTCAATACTGCCACCTACACTCAAAATAAGATGTATAGTGGTACCATCTGTGCAAATACAGAGTGAATTCATTGAAAAAGATGAGAACATGATGTGGTGCACTGATTATTGCTACTAAAAAATGGTTGTTTGGTTGTGAAATGTCAATCAGAATGTCAGCGTCCCAATTATTGTCAATGGAGCAGATATATAGTTGTTTAAATCACAGATTAGAATTTCAGTTTTGTGGTTTCTAGTGTTGGGAAAGAGTTGCTCATGTTCACAAACTCTGAGAATAGCATATGTAAGCGCTTAAAAATAGTAATATTTCACTTTAAGCTCATGTTGTAAGAAAGTCAGCAGGGGGAAAAAACTAAACTGTTGGGCTGTCGACAGATCGGCTATTAATGTAAACATATCCATAGTTCTGGAATAACGCCACATCCAGATCTGTCTGCACAAGTAACAAGTGAGTTGCAGATGTTTTTATAATAGATGACTGTGGGTGAAATTCCCATTCCCTGTTATCTACCGCCCCCTTGTGTTCAAACCTGCCCAGTGCCTGAGCTGCTACCTGCTGCAGTGACATCATCAATGAACGAACCAAGTTAGAAAGACACACATAATCAGTGTTACATGATTTTGACAGTTGCATTATATATTTTTCATGCAATATCCTAATTGCCAACACTAGCTTACAGACTGACTATAAAAGTGTTTCCTAATAGACATTTATTTTGTGTGTCCTTTCGGTCAAGTAAAGCCAAAATGGATGCATGGTTGAAAATATAAATTCAAATAATCTCTTTATTCATTCTATATAGTTGTACACCACTAAAGACAGTGATAGGAGCACACAATGGGTATGAACATTTGTCAGTTATTTAGAGGAGCGAGGAAACTTTGCAGATTTTAAT
Organism: Beryx splendens; assembly: GCA_900312565.1. Lineage (NCBI taxonomy): Eukaryota > Metazoa > Chordata > Actinopteri > Beryciformes > Berycidae > Beryx > Beryx splendens. The sequence continues at coordinate 2,385 of OMOV01088555.1, read as the reverse complement.
AGAAAAAGAAATATGGATGCAACATATATACCAGAACATTTCCTAATGTTGCAGAAAGTACAGCCAAAAAGGGAAAACAAGAAGGTATGTGCCAGATTGACTTCTTTCACTTGCTATTGATGTTTTATTCTGTACAGAGGGACAATTTGTACAAAATTAATCTAGATATATAACACTACATGAAACAAAGTAAATCATATATACAATATTAAATGAAGTCATATAGTACAGGTCACATACAAAAGGACACTTTAAGTTATCATATTTTGGAAATAAAATGTTAAAACTAGAAGAGCTGCAAAGATCCTGCAGAATCAGAAAAAGCCACCAAATCATTTTAAAATCCTCTCTCTTGTAATCATGGGTGATTTATTTTTCAACACTAAAATAAACCTCAAACAGTTCTGACTCATAAAACTCATAAAATCCATAAAACATCTTTCCTAGCAAGCAGGACTCTTTTATAAATGCAATGACCTTGACAACAGAAATAAATCAGTTTGGTGAATGTCATTCCTCCAGGGGAAAAGGTACATGTTTAACATGGTAGTTTTAATTTACATCTTTTTGCATTCAAGCAAATACAGTATTAATACAGTTAACAAGCTGAGTCATGATGTCAGTTTATTTTCAGCATCTGGCATTTTTTCCAGCCATTTGACGCCAGTGTGTTTCAGCATTGGGCGCTCTGAATGGCTAAAAAAAATCCCCCAAACTGACATCCAGGCTACTAACCTCCAGGGACAAGACAGAGAAGAACTACAACACATCAAATATGAAGAAACCTAGCAGATCTCCTTAGTTCAAACAATGGTACTGACTGGTAGATTACGTTCTCCAACCCGAAAGAACTTCCTAAGTGGGCAGGATCGAAGATAATAGACATGCTGGAAACCAGACGACTGAAATTAGGAATGGTAGCAACACAAAATGCCACGCGTGTCCTTCAAGGTTAGAGGAAGTGCTATTAGGTCGAGCTCTTTCAGTTAAATTTGTGACTTTGTTTTGTTTGTGTGTGTGAATAATTTCTAATCTAATTTCTTATCATTTGTTGTTTGGACGATTCCATCTTTAGAATCTGATAAACCCATGTACTCTGTTAATGGTTACTGAGGTAAATAGTTCTCATCAAGGATATTTCATATTTATTTTCATTTATTAATACATGATCATTTAAAAAATCTGTATAGAAAATGGCACCAATATGCCTTCATGCCTTTAGAAAGAAATGTGACTCAGCAGAGGTCCTAACTAACTAGTCCTTAAAAGCAACAGTGAATGGAGTTTTTGCGTGTTGACCCCAGTACAAAGATCAGCTCTATATACGCCTCTTCCATTCACCAGAAAAGAAAAACCTGAATTCAACAGTAACCCATTTACCAAGTGAGTCATCCCCCATTCGATATACACAAGCCATCACTCTCTTCTTTTTCCAACTCACCTTGAACATCCCACTACCACCTCCTCTTCTCCTCCCTCAGCACCAGTTTCTATTCGGTATACAATCTGTATCTACAGGTGATGGCTGACATCTCCCTGCTGCATCCAAACCCAAGATATTGCTACCTCCACTTGGAGGCTACCTACCCAATCGCATTAACCCTGCGTGTCTTCCTGGTCATTTGGTGAAGAAGGAACTCAAAAACAAGTGAACCACGCATGAGAGGGCAAGCGGCGGGCAAATCTCAAGCTTCATCCCCATCTAGTAATCTTGAAGTACCATTGCTTGAACTGTCGATGCCTCACTATGTTCTGGTTTGCAAATATTGCCAATGGACTTAAGGAAGTAAGCATATAAAAGAGCTGCATATGGCACAAAACAATAAAATGGAAAGTGTCAGATGTCCACGGGACAGCTTCCCCCTTCCTCACCATCTTCCTGGACATTGCAAGGCTACGGACAGGCCTCATGTTGGTCTTGAGTGTGTGCTAAACTACAAAAGCGTCTTCGAAACATCAGCGACCAAAAACAAAAAGGCAACCAACAGACACCGTTATTTAGCCAGAGTGTCCCTGTTGAAGTCACACAGATAAAAACATACCCATGAAACAAACAAACATAAAGAACACAACAGTCTTGGCACTGACAAGATGTCCCTGGGATTGAGCAAAAAAAAAAAAGAAGAAAAAATACACAACAGATGAAAGGAAAGAGTCTCGTCTTTCGTTTACCCAACAGTCTCTCTTCGCAGTTTGTTGTTCCCTTTGACAGAAAAGAAAACCAAATAGAGACCAAAAGAGGATCCTTAGACAGTGAGTCAGTCAGTCCCTATGTTTCCATGTCCAATCCGTTGTGGACACGTTAGCAAGAAGGAATGAAGGAACCAACGTTGCGGCGTAACTCCCAGGTTCCACATTTACAGTGAGCGAAGGGGGGTGGGGGGT